>JANHFM010002212.1:29237-40374 GCA_032468115.1 Grayia smithii
CGTTCTCTGTGGGCGCACCGACCCTCTGGAATGGTCTTCCCACCGACCTCCGGACTGCCCCTGACCTCCGCTCCTTCTGCCGGGAGCTGAAAACATGGCTATTCGAACTGCTTGACTGATGGGACTCAGGTTTCTTTCTTTCTTTCTTTCGCTTCTTTACTCTCCTTTATTTTTATTATTTTTTATATATTGTTTTAATTTCAATTTTTATTTTAGTTGTCTTTTCTCTGTTCTGTTCTTAACTTATGTAAGCTGCCCCGAGTCTTTTGGGAGAAGGGTGGCAAATAAATTTAAATAAATAAATAAATAAATAAATAAAATTGGTTAAAACTGGTTAATATTGAAATTTGACTTAAGAATGCCACCTGCTGACAAAAGGAAGACATACTGTTTTCCCTGAAAATAAGATCCTATTTTATATCTTTTTGAACCCCAAAATAAGCTCTTGGCTTTATTTGTAGGGAGGTCTTATTATTTTGGGGCACATGGAGCAAGATGGGGCTCCTCTTGCCATCTTACCTGATTTCCAATTCTGCATTTAAATTTTTTTGGGGGGAGGCTTATTTTAGCGCATGCGTTCAAAAGCCCGATTGGGTTTATTATCAGGGGATGTCTTATATTTGGGGAAACGGTAATACATTCCCAAAATCCTGGACATACTTGGCTACTGGAGATTTAAACATGAGAATAAGAAATACATTATTATTAAAGTGACCCCTGAAGACTGAATTTATAGAGGGACTTATGAAGGCTCTGGAAAAAAAATTTGGGACTATCCAGAGGAACAGGTTGATCAGCTTTGGGATTTAAAGATTTATGAATACTGAACTTTTTGAGAAGTGACTTTAGGTTTGAATATATGGTTTTTGGATTATTGGACAAAAGAGGGACAAAATAAAACTAAGCAAGATGCTCCACCAGGAAGAAATGAGTGGAATTTGGGAAGAAATGGCATTGTTAATTCAAAGTATTAAGGATACTTTGACAAGAAGCTACAAGAAGATTATGAATAAAATGCAGAGCATAGATGGAATGCTAGAAAACATGATACAAAGGACAAGGAGTGACCAAGACGCCCAGGAAGAGGAGGAGTCAATTGAAAGAGTAGATGAAAACCCAGAAGAGATAAACCATCAAATAAAACAAGATGACAAGGAGATAACAACAAAAATAATAACGACTGATGAAATAAGCCAAGGGGAAAGTATTTCAAGGGAATTAAAAAAGGAACTGGAGTTGCAGGAAGACTTTTTTGGAAGAGAGATAGGGGCAAGAGTAGATATTTTGAAAATTAGACAAATTAGAAAATTAGAAGCAGATAGAGATAAAGATCCAAGAGAGGAATATGGGAGGCAAGCTAAGAAACGAACGATTAAAGCTTTAAAGTGGGCAAGAGACGATGGATAGAAAGGGAGTATTTTTAAATATAATAGTGGCATAATTAAAAGTTAGAATAGGGATAGAAAGTAGAGAAGGGGAGGGATTAATGAAATACACATTTTTATGTAACAAGGTGAAGTAATAGTAAGAGGGGAAACCAGAACTTGAACTATGGTATTATTAAGTATGCTTGAATAATATGGTAATTAGCATAAAAATAACATATTGAAATATTGAATAACTAAATAATGGATGATTATAACTTAACATAAATATGTATATTATTATTAGAACCATATAAGCTTGCTAAATGTAACAAATATGACTAATAATATTTTATTTGTATTAAAAGGAATGACACACAGAATATGGTGATTGGCATAAAAATAACATATTGGTATATTGAATAACTAAATAATGAAAGATCATAACTCAACATAAATAGGGGTACTATTACCAGAGTTATATAACTTTGTCAAATGTCATAAATGTGATGAATATTATTTTATTTGTACTATGACACTTAGGTGCCATACTGTTCATGCATTGATACGTTTGTAAAAAAAAAAAAAAAAAAACTTGAAAAAAAATGGTTGTACCCTGCCCTTCATTTATGCCAGTGATGGTGAACCTATGGCATGTGTGGCCAAAGTGGCACACGAAGCCATGTCGCCGAGCATGCACAGCCTTTTTGTCTTCTATGTTTCTGGCATGCATGCACATGCAACAGTCAGCTGTCCACACGTGTGGCAATGCTGAAAACCGGTGTGCACATGCACGCCAGCCAGCTGATCATTGGATGTGCATGCATGCTAGAACCCAGAAGTTTGGCTTTTCCGGAGCACGGTCCTGATAAGTGCGTGCACATGTGCATAACGTTTCCATGCAACCTTTTTGGGACACAGTGCCAAAAAGGTTTGCCATCATTGATCTATGTATATCCTTTCAGTCAATTATTTCAAGATCTTTTCAAAACAAATCCTCATTTTAATGTTAAAGATATTTATCTATCAGAATAGAACATCAGTTTGCTTTTTATCTGCTATACATAAAAGAAAAACATTAAAAAAAATAATGTAAGCATATTTGATATTAAATAAATTAATAAATGCTTTTAGTTAAATATACATCTATTTTACATACTTACTATAAGTTGTTTTATATGTGGAAAGAACTGAAATACAGAGTTGAATCAAGTTATATGCAAATGAATAGAAACTAAATTAGTCATAATTAGGTCAAACACTTTTCTAATACATCTACTCTATATTTAACTTAGATTGGACCCACTCTGAACAATTTATTGTTTTTTCTTCATTTATTAATGGGAAATAGAACAATCCCTGTTTTATATTCTTTTAGAGAGTTTTCTTCAAATAGTTTAAAAGATTGAAATGCATTTATTTGTTGCTTCCTAACAGAATTGACTGTGAAATCAAAGTACTGAGGGAAGTCAGACAATAAAACTATACAAAATGAAACATTATGCAAGCATGATAAAACAAGTTAAAGAATCAAAGAAAAATTAAGATGAAAACTCTAAAAGGAAACATTTTTAAATCTCATAATTTCCTATTATAATAAAATGGCCATTTGATAGCTTCACTGTATCCCCAGCTAATTACATCATGAGAGATCTATGAAATCATTCATAGAACATAAAATAATAGGTTTAGAAATCTTCTAGTCCAGTAATGGCTAATCTTTTTGCCATCGCATGCCAGGAGCAGGGGACGAGGTCGCATATGCGCCCCACCCCCCTGCTCCCCCTCTGTCCTGGCACATGATGGCATGTTATTCTCTCTCCTCAAGCTCCAGAGCCTTTCTAGGAGCTTGGGGAGGGCAAAAACCCCGGAGGCAGGAAATGGCCTGTTTGACAACTGCTGGTGGGCCCAAAAGGCCTGAAAATCAGCTGCCCAGTGCATGCATGCGTGCTGGAGCTGAGCTTGTGTGCCCTCCAATATGGCTACGCGTGCCACCTATGGCACGCGTGCCATAGATTCACCATCACGGTTCTAGTCCAACCCCCTACTCAAGCAGGAGACAAATGGCTGTCCAGTCTCTTCTTGAAGGCCTACAGTGATTTCTCATTAGTGTTAGGTTGGATCTCTCTTTAATAATATTCCACCTGTTACTTCTTGTCCAGACCGCAGATGCTTTGAAGAATAGGCCAACCCCTTCTTCTCTGTGACAGGCCCTCAAGTATTGGAAGACTGCTATTATGTCACCCCTAATCCTTTTTCTTTGTTAGGTTAGACACACCTAATTCCTTCAACCATCCATTGTATGATTAACCTCCTCATTTCTTAACACCTTTGTTGCTCTTCTCTTCAATCTTTCTAGGGTCCCAACAACTTCCTTGTATCGCGGTGACCAGAATTGGATGCAGAATTCCAAGTGCAATCTCACATTGCAATACAAATCACTTCACGTGATTTTGATGCTATCCCTTTGTAGATTCATCCTAGGACTGCATTGGCTTTTGTGGTGATGCTGAATGTTGAATCTTACTTAAGTGATGGTCTACTATTCAGTCTTCAAGATTTCAAACAAACATTGACAATGACTACTAATTCTTCAAAAGCTTATATAATACATGTAAGGTTATCTTAGTCATATCAGTGCCACAGGCATAAGCCACAAGCATATTGTTGTGCTCACCTTTTTTGTTCTGCACTAGGCGAGCCGGTTGTTAAATTATGTGAAGCCTCTGTTTGTATCCAATGGAATGGTGCTAAATGTTTAAGAACCCGCTCCCCATTACTGATTCAATATCTTACCTACTACATTTCTCGGGATTACTCTTCTCTGAACCTGTTTCAGCCTCTGCATGTTCATTTTAAGTATGGCACCCAGAACTGGACACACATTTTTCAAATGTGGATTAACAAGAATATGTGAAAATATTATGTGTCGTGACCTTGATGCTAAGTTTCTGTCAATGTATTAAGACTTCCCATTGGTTTTTTGAGTGGCTGTGTTACATTACTTGCAAGAAAACCTGATCCTTCTCTGAAGCCAGGCTTCCTTAAACCTATATTATTCTTTAGATTTTCCTACCTAGATGCAGGATTTAACACTTTTCACAAATGAATATTATCCTGTTGAATTTGGTTGACTATTCCAGTCTGTCAAAATAATTTGGAATTATTATTTGATCTCAGTTATGAAATATATTTCAATTCCAAAGCTTGCACCATACAAAAATATGTAAACATTCATGTTGTCCAGTCAGAAAAAAATAACTGAGAGACACTATGACAGGAAGTACTCTTCAACTATTGGAAAAGGTGTCACTTATAAATACAAAATCCATTTCCCCTGTTCCCGAGAGCAGAACACAAATCAGTGGATTTCAGCTTTGAAAAGGCAGATTTTACAAAAAAGTTTCTTAAGATCTACAGTGGGAAAGATAGTCACCTTCCTTGGACTAGATGCTTTCAAGAAAAGGTTAGCCAGTTGTCTATGCAGAGGCTCTAATCTGTATTCTTGCATTGAGCAAGAGATTGGATTCAGTAACCTTAAACAGTTTCCTTTCATTCCAGGATAGAGCCCTTTCTCTTCCTTCTCCTTGTTGCTGCTTGATTGTTTATTTGACATTTATTTATTCACTGAGATCAGCAGAAATGGATCAGAGGAATGATGGAACAACACTGCATGTCAAGACAAAGGAGCCTCCCAAAACCTGGAGCTGGTGTAGAATAAGGTTTTCAAAATCCATATAGCCATAATTTTATAGATCTTTGTCTACTGAAGAGCAAAAATTGAATAGACCTGTCTCTGTATACAAGTAATTTTGATTACATCATCATTTTCCTTGTGTTAAAGTAAGTTCTTTGCTTAACATCAAGGAATAGATGGGCAATTTGCCAAGGGCTCAAGGGCCACAATTTGAATATAAATCTTAATTTGTTTGAATAATCCCTGCCAAGATGTTTGTTTGAACTTGTATTTTCCTTGAAAGTATTAAATTGCCTTCATCTTTCTATCTATATGCAATAAGACTACATTATAGGTGATAAATGAAGTTGCAAAGTAAGACCATTAATAATCTAGACTAAGAAAGCTGTTGCTATCATAGAATATGGGGCCATAACTTTTATCTGCTGTATAAAAAGCAATGGAAGCACCTGGACGAAGATTGTAATATGCCTTCAGGGGTATTTTGTTTTTCATTTTAAAAGAGAAATAGAATGGATAATGTAAAAGTCTCCTTCCTACAAGCTTTCAAGCAGAATTTTGTGAAACAGGACATGTGCCCATTGCATACAACTAATACAAATGTAAATAACTACCTATATACAAACATTCAACATACAATTTAATGCAGGCATAGAGTTAGGACAGCCATACCAAACAAACCAATAAATAAAATTGTATGAAGTATTGCTATGAGTATTTGTGATACCCCTAAAATTTGTCAAAAGAAATTGATTGACATTTGAAGATCTCTTTTCTTTCTTTCTTTTAATATATGTCATCATTTTAAAAAATAAGACTGAAATCTAGTTAATTTGTATTTTTCTCACTGCATCCATCTAATCACTTATAAAAAAATCTTGATTGCTGAAACTGTATTATTTAGGAAAAAATAAATCTAATGGATCACAGCATTATCAATATAAGCAGAGTAGTTATTCCATACAGGGAACATCTCTCTTTTAAAAAAAATTTACAACCAAATCATAGCAGATATATTTAGCAATGCCTATCAGTTAACTTTGCAGAACATTTTCAATGTAATTAAGATGAACTTTGAAGAACATAAATATTGATGGCTTTCTTCTTCACAGGTAATTGCATACAGTACAGAATACAAACTAACTTCTGTCATGCAAATTCTCACAGAGAAACTCAATTCAATATTCCTTCTACCAGTGGAAATGAGGAATTTGACAAAAGTCCATTTCTATTATGGATCCCAGAATAATATGACATGTTCTCCTGAAGTTGGCTTATTGGATACAGCATTGATATTTTGTTCCCAACAGGTAGCACTTTTTGGGCCTGTATAAGATAACTTAACATTTACTTCAATGGAAGCTATGTGACATGAAGGCAATGTCAAAGTGAGACAATACAGTTCATCTCTGCAACATGCTCTTTGAGTGAGGAGCCATTTGGGTGAGAAAAAGGCTTTTCTTGACTTTCCTCAGCCAGCACTGGTCAAAGTATATCCAGGCTTGGTAACAGTGGTGCATACTTTGGGATTTCCAGGCTGGTCAGCTATGAAGATTCCTACAAGAGTTGCTGAAGTCACCCAGCCTGGATATATTGTGAGGGCCACAAGCTGGTCAGGTTTGGAATCCATTTCAGATAGTCTTAGATTTTGCTTAAGCTGTAAAGCTTGGAGGCAATTTGGCAAGTGATATGAATCCCTGCAACATTTGCCAAAGGCAGCCTGCTGATGCAGATTTGGCATGTACTATGAAAGCTGCATGCTGAACAGCAGTGTTCTCGACAACTACTTTACCATAAAGGACTTTGTCAATTGCTGCAGAATAAAGGTCTTCTCAAGTTTTTTTCTATAGTAATTGCCAAAGGGAGTTTTCTGATCTTCCTCCTGTTCAACTCACATAAAATGTATGGCATCTTATAAAAATTTGCACAGCCCTAATGTTTTTATAGACTGACATATTTTGCTAGGTAATTGTTAATTTTACTTTATACTGGAACCTGATGTTCCAGCTTGAAATCATGGGGTTGCATTTTTTAATGTTAATTCTGATGTCATTTGTGTTTTAAGTTATATGCACTTCTAGAAGCTTTATAACACGTGTTGTTATATTAAATTAAATAGACGAAAGACCACTATGAAAAGCCACACAAATAGAAGTGTATATATATATATATAAGATTGTTTACATTTTTTAAAAAAACAATGTATAAAGTGAGTTCATAGAACAGGTAAAAGATCTAATATAGAGTGACCTGAACATGTTGCTGAGTTCCAAGTGTGCCTTTCAGCACCAATAAGACCAAAGGACAGGAGAATTACTAATCAAGTTTTATGTAGATTATCAGGTGGCTCTTCCTAAAAGTGGGGACATTATACTAGATAAAAGAGCTGCTTGTTACTTAAGTCCATATCAGTCCCTTTGAAGTAACTGAAAAATTTTGTATGATACAAATAATTTATAATAATATTTTTTTTCAGTTGTTTACTCATTAATTTGATAGACCTTTGATGAAGCACTTGAAGGATGAGAAAAGGTTCTTCTCTTCCCTTGCTTCATTCGTAGTAACATTTTTCCAAATGCTTCCCCAGCCCTATTATTCACCTCACAGAAAGTAATTTCAAAGGTATGTTGTGTTTTAAATATTTTGTACTTTAAACAGATATATAATAGATACATATATCTATTTTTCATCCATTGAGTCTAATTTGAACCAATCAATTTCTCCAGACTCAGTTCTTTACAAAAGCTCCTTATTTTAGGGATCCTCAGAAAATAGATCCTTTTGGCCCAACCATTAACTAATATGTTCCATATTTTGCCATGATGTACACAAAAGCCTTGTTGTATAGGCAATGAACCATTTGCACAACCATTTGCAAATGGCACAACCATTTGCAGCAAATATATTTCCATTCTTTCGTGGAAACTATGGACACTAATATTTTCCAAGGCCACCCAGTCTTGTTCTATATTTATTTATTTATTTATTGGCACAGTTAACTTTCTCTTCTGCAGCTTTAAACAATTCAGTGGATTTTTCATGTGTACCTTTTCATTTTTCTACTTAACAGCTGGTCAACTGCTGTTCATATTGCATTCTCTAATGGAGATGCTTCATAAACATATTCTCTCTCTGGAGATCGTTCCATCACTCTACAAGACTATATACTGTATGTAAAAGAGTTAGGTGTAGTATATCTTCCTCCATTATTATTTCTTGTTGACTTTCCTATGATTATCCTTGAATATTTCCATATTATATTTTTTTCAGTGATTTTTGCCTTGTTTAAAAAAACACTCAATCATCTTACACCTTTCTTGGCTATTACGGTAGCTTATTCAGAAGGCTACCTGGATCTTATTTTTTTTAAAAAACAATCCCCCTTCAGTTATTACAAAGTCTCTTGCCTTTTTTCCATTCCTCCTCACAATCAATTTCAAATTAAGTGTAATAAACCTGTTCCTTTCACAGATGCTATATTCCAACTGCATATCCTACAGGTCAAAACTTGCTTTACAATTACACTTTTCAATTTTCTAACTTCAACCTATATATTTGACACCAATTCAGCTAGAAATATCTATGTGTAATTCATATGGTTGAAGATGTTGGCAAAAAGTTAATTGCTTTCATATAGAAACATGAATCATAGGGCTGGAAAGGACCCTGCAAGTCTCCTAGTCCAACCCAGTGCCCAAAGCAGGAGACCTTATATAATCCCAGACAAATGGATGTCCAATTTTTCTTGAAAACCTCCAATGATGGAGTACCCACAAAAAAGTATTGGCTTTTTTGGCATCTGCAGCACAATGCTGGCTCACATATAATTGGTGGTTCACTAGGACTCCTATGTTCCTCTCACAATTACTGAGCAGGTACTCTGTACCTATGCATTTGATTTTTCCTACCCAAGTGCCAGATCTTATATTTCTCACCACTGAACTGAATCTTGTTAGATAGGGCATAGTTTTCAAGTCTGTCAAGATACTTTTGGATCTTGAATCTATCTTCCAAAGTGGTAGCAATCCCACCCCCCAACATGATGTCATCTACAAATTTTGATGAGTTTTAAGGAGTTATATCTACTCATCTATATCATTTATGAAGATATTGAACAGTACTGGGCTTAAGACAGCCCATCAAATGGCAATCTGGGTCCTTGGCAACCTGTTCACACTGACATTGGGGTTGCTAAGTGCTCTGCAACTCATGACTATGTAATTGCCATTTTTAATCTTCATTGCTGGCTTCCCCAGAATGTCAATAGGGAAGTCAGCAAAGAAAATTGCAAGCCGCTGCCAGCCTGGCTTATTCTTGAGGACTAGCCCCAAAATCTAAGCTTACATTTCTATTTTGATTTCAAGACCTTTTTCAGTCAGCCTAAAAGTGAAACAGCTGCTTGGAACAGGTAGTTCACCCCACACAGGGCCAAATCAATCTGGCAGGCTTGACTTTTGACTTTTGTTTTCTGTTCTTTTTTTGTCTTGGTTCAAGATTTTCCCATTCCATGTTCCAGCTTTATGTAGTCTGGTAAAAGGGGGAACTCGTCTTTCAATATTGGAACTGGCTTCCTTGTAGTTTTGGTCTGGGAGTGTTCAGTTCCATCTGTCAAATGTTGGTGTTGTTCTTCAGTAATTGGATAAGTGCCTTCCAACCTGGATGCCTCATCACATGCCACCCAGATTTGTCCAAAGTCACAATTTTTGTGGAAACAATATAGATACATATATTACATTGCCTTCCTCTAGTTTTGATTGTAGAGTTTCTCCTCTCAGGAGGTTTGACTTCATACTTGCAAAGCCCTATCTTATTTTCAGCTAAGCTACTTATCCCTCCCATCATATCAAGCAATAATCCCTTGAAAGGGAAACCAGAAGTACACTCATACGTGCAGGCAGAAGATTATATTAGGAATCAGATAATAATCTTTTCCAAAATTAGTTATTATTTATTTAATGACAACCTTATAAACCAGTTCTCTCCACCAAAATATGACTCACTCAATGGTATTAAATAATTAATATAGAAATAGCCTTTGTCTAATGTACAAGGAAGTGTAAGAAAGTTCATGGAGAACAATATAGATATACCTTTAACCTTTAATCCTATCAGAAAATTGCACAACACAGTTCTAGAAGCACCCATAGCTCCTTAAAATATATGGTTGCCTTCCTGCTTTTATTGGGGAACTATTTCCACATTAATATCACTTTAAACTTTGATAACAATGCAGTGCCTACAATGGTAGCATTACAGTACTAAAGAATAATATGTGTATCTAAAAGTTGGTGGCAGCTACAGTCATTCTAAATGTAGTTATCTGATCCCAGTGTATAAATGGATACAGAACAGCTTTCAGGTGAGAACATTCTTCAGTTCTGATCCACAATAGGGGAAAGTAGGAATGGTTTAGAAAAATCATTTGGAGGTCTCTGAATTTGTTTTACAGAAGTGAAAATTAAAAATGAAGCTGTCTGTTAACAGTAGCTCTGGAAACTCTTGCACAATGTTACATTGGACTTACCACAAAGACTCATTTCCTACAGCAGAAAGAATACATTCTGAGGTGGGAATCTCCTTCTTCCCACTTGCTTCAGAAGCACAGCAAAAAAGGGTTCTGACATTCTGATATCTATAGAAGTAGATAGCTCCTTGTTTTGTCTTGGAAGGCTAAACCAGAAAGATTGCTCAGAGAACTAGAACTTGAGAAAGAAGGAATACAAATGAGATACATAAAACTCCATATAAGTTGACAATACTAAAAGAGCCCCAGAGAAAAATCTCAGCATTTTTTTCTTCATTATTCTTTGATGGGTGGATGACTTGAATCTATGATAGAAAAATAATCTTCATAGTAAGTCCTATATATTCTTTTTCTACAGCAGAATCAGGATGCCAACTGGGAGATATTAGAGCTATTCCTGGGAGTAAAATTTTATCTCTGTCCCTTTCTATGAACTATGCTTTCCAAAGCACCTGAAGGCTAAACAAGGAACAATGGATGGAAATTGACCAAGGGGAGATTCAACCTAGAACTAAGGAGGAACTTTCTGACAGTGAGAACAATCAACCAATG
>JANHFM010002213.1:20680-33616 GCA_032468115.1 Grayia smithii
TCTCCCAAAATAATGACCAGTGAATCAGGGTATTTGGCTTCAGCCTCCATAATTTGGTCAGCTAGAGTTCGTAGTGCCTTGTTTACAGAGGCTTGTGGTGGAACATAAACAGCAATTAGAAGAAATGAAGAAAATTCACGAGGCGAATAATAAGATTTGCAGTTGATAATTAATGTCTCTAAGTTTTTGTCACAGAAATTTTATAAATTAAATGAGTATTCTACACAAGATAGTCCAGCCGTATAATATACATAGAAAGTTGGATACATTGCTAATTGGGATTACAATAATATCTATGATTAGATAGATCTGAATAAAGTATAACTCTATGATTTCCAGGCATGACAAGTGTATCAACTGTGTTTCTGGTATTGTGTCAGTCCCTCCCCACAAGTAAACCTGATAGAAATAATGACTAGATGGGCTAAGTCTGCGTTATTATAATCCTACATTAAGAGAATCTTGCATCTCAAGCTCTGAGATGGGTGACATATAAATTTAATAAGTAAGTAAGTAAGTAAGTAAGTAAGTAAATAAATAAATAAATAAGTAAGTAAGTAAGTAAGTAAGTAAGTAAGTAAGTAAGTAAGTCTGACGGTACAAAACTCTCATTCTCCCTTTTACAGCCTGATCAGCTTCCTAAATTTCTTTGTCTGACTATGAGGCATCTGCTGGTCTTTCCCCTTCTTGTCTGATCATTCACAGGCAGCAACTTTTCACCTTGTCTCTCAAGGTCATTCCCACATACTATTAAGGTTGTGAATTTATTTGCACCAGAATATCTTCTGTATTTCTTTCTTTCTAAGTTTATGATGGCTATTTAACAGTTAAATGTATTCCTAGCATGAAATCCATACATGGGATCCCCACTGCTAACTCTTGCCTATGATGCACCATCCATCTTTATTCAGGCAACTATATACAATCCAGCAGCTTGCCTCTCTGACAGCTCTCCTTTATATAGAGAGCTATCAGCGAGTTTGACCAATCACCATCAAGTATTTTTCCCGCTTAAACAACAGACCTTAGTGGAACCTTCCGGCTGCCTGTATCTAACACTCCTCCCCTCTTAGTTGGGCTAGTCTATGTTACAAATGAAGTCAAATAAGTAGGCGGGGCATTTGCAAGGCCTGCTAGACTTGCACAGTTCAGTAGATGAGGTGGCAGCGGCCTGAGAGGTTGTACCTGCTGCTGCCTCCCGCTTCTCTCCTGGAACCTCCTGGAACTTTATTGGCTGAGCCTTGGAAGTGCCCGGAACCGGTTTGCTGGAGGAGCGTTACTGGATCTCCAGTTCTGCAGATAAGCTCCTTTGGGCTTGAGTCAGCTAGGGAAGGATCACAATTTAACTGAGTGTTAGCCAGTTCTTGGTTTTGTGTGTTAGTGTGGAGGAGGCTTCGTAGTTGGTTTATGTGCCGCTTTGTGGCCTATTATTGGACATTATTGGAAAGGGGCCTGTAAAATCGATGTGGACCCTAGATCACGGGACTCTGAGGCATTCCCATCCTTCTACTGGTGCCTTCAGGGCAGAGCAGGCCATGACCCCTGACATGGTTGCAGGTTGCCACCCACTCTGGGTTTTCCTGATCCATATTAGGCCACTAAACATAGCTCCTTGCTAGGGCTTTCATCCAGACAATCCCCGGATGGCCCTTGTGAAGTGCCCATAGTACAGGTGTCCTCAAACTCTGGGGTAAAACCACTCTGTCTCCCCACAACAAGAAAACCCCTTGGGCTGACAGCTCATGCTGCTTAGTGGCAAATGGTTTAAAATTTGCACCAAATGGGCCTTTAGGCCATCCCCTCCACATCCAGTTCAACACAGTCCGGAGTGTGGTATCTGCAGCCAAGTGTTTGGCCACTTTGGCAGATGTCAATAGTCCAGAATCAAGGCAGTTAATAAGGAGGATGGGGATGCCCGGAGGCAGATCATCCAATAGTTTGGGAAGTGGGCACCTGCTGAGGGCATCAACATGCCCCAGGGACCATCCCGGCTGGTAGATAAGTTTGTAGCAATACACCAACAAGAAAATAGTCCAATGGGTGAAACAGGGAGATAAAACAGCTGGCATAGGCTGGTCCCCAGCCAAGAGCCCCAACAGTGGTTTGTGGTCTGTCACCAGTTCAAAATCCCACCAAAACAAGTATTTGTGGAACTGTTTTACCCTGGCCACCGCAGCCAGTGCTTCCCTGTCCAGATGGCTATAGTTCCTCTCTGTGCTAGACAGTGTTCAGGAATAGAAAGAGACCGGGGCCTCGGTTCCATTGGGAAGCCGGTGGCTGAAGACTGCTCCCACTCTAAAAGAGGAAGCATCACAGACCAGCACAACGGTTAGTGAGTCATTATATTGAATTAGGAAGCTGTCCTCGGAAAGCAGTTGTTTCACCGCGGCAAACACAGTGGCTTCCTTCTGCTCCCATATCTAAAGGCTTTTCTTGGCCAACAGTTTGTGGAGGAGCTCCGTAACCATAGCCTTATTTTTAAGAAAGGAGCATTGGTTCTTACCTGATACGCTCCTTCTCATAGGTTGGAGACATCAGCCAGGATTGGGTATTGCTCATCTATTCATTTGATTGACTGAGCCTGAAAATTTGTCTCTGAAGCCCCGTCTCTGCTCTAAGAGTCCGCTTTTTTGTGAAGGCTGCCAACAGGCTCGGCGTGTTAGTAAGAAAGGAGAAAGAAGTAGAAAGGAAACATAGACCAGATGATTAAGGGAGGGGCTGGCTGATGTCTCCAACCTATGAGAAGGAGCGTATCAGGTAAGAACCAACGCCCCTTCTCCATAGTGATTGGAGACATCAGCCAGGATTGGGACATACCAAAGTCAAGTGTCCCCAGTATGGGTGGGCCCCATCTGGTCACCTAATGAACTGTCCGAAACCATCCACTGTAAGATCCTCCGTCCAAAGGATGCCTCCACGGAGGCAAACTGGTCTAGGTGATAGTGGCGAATAAAAGGTGACGGCAGCATCCAGGTCGCCGCCCTGCAAATCTCCAGCCAGGATGCTTGGGTGGCCCAAGCTGCCGAAGTAGCAGCACTTCTAGTAGAATGTGCCGTGATGCGCTGCGGTCTGGTGAGAGAATGTAGATCATACGCCTTGGCGATTGTATGTCGAATCCACCATCCCACCGTGGAAGGTGTCACACGAGACCCTAGTGATGTTGGAACAAACAAGATGAACAAAGACTCCATCCTTCAGAGTTGCCGTCCTTCTAAAGTAAATTCAGAGAGCTCTCCTGACATCAAGCAAATGCCACTTATGTTCCAGAGGGTGGCTTGGGTCCAGACAAAAATTAGGCAGGATGAGTTCCTGCATACAATGGAACATGGAGTTCACTTTCGGGATGAAGGCCGGATCGAGGTGAAGCACCACCCTGTCCGCATGGAACACACACAAATCAGGTCGAACAGAGAGCGCCGCAATCTCTGATATCCGACGGGCCAAGGTTATTACCACAAGAAAGGCTACCTTGCAAGATAAGAGTCTCAGACTAGCAATCCACAGAGGCTCGTACGGAGGCCCTGTAAGAGAAGTTAATATGATAGAAAGGTCCCAGGTCAGATATCGGTGAAGGACAGGAGGACAGAGATTTGTAGCTCCATGGAGGAAGCGGTGAATATTAGGATGTTGTGACAACAGAGTCCTGGAGCCCGCAAATAAAACAGATGCCAACACAGCCACCTGGCAGCAAAGGGTATTAGGAGAGTCCCCGTGCCAGACTGTCATGCAGAAATTGATGAATCTGAGGAATAGTGGCCTGCAAAGGCACAATAGTTCATGGGTTTCACCAAAGACAAAAAGCCCTCCATGTGGATGAATAAATCCTCTCCATCAACAGATGCCTGCAGTATCGCTATGACCTCTGGCGAATAATCTTCTGCCGCTAAGGCATGCCGTTCAACTTCCAAGCGGTCAAGCAGAGCCACTGGGTTCCGGATGCTCGATCCCCCCGGCTGAGGGACCCAGGAAACAGAGGAATCTCCCATGGCGGCTCGACAGAAAGACTGAGGAAGTCCGCAAACCAGGAATGCCGCGGCCAATACGGTGCCACAAACACTACCTCTGGTTCCTCCTGTAGGATCTGCTGCACCACCCATGCAAGGGCAGGGGAGGAAAAGCACAGAGTAATCCTCAAGGCCACGGGCAACGGAGAGCATCGACCCCTTCGCTCCCTGAGATGGATAATGGGACAGAAAGCGAGGCAGGTGTGTATTCCCCGGAGTCGCAAACAGATCCATCTCCATTGCACCCATGCATGAAACCAGCTGCTGGAAGACCGACGGATGGAGTCGCCACTCAGCCTGGTCTATCCTCTGTCAGCTGAGCCAGTCCGCCTTGACATTGGAAACCCCAGAGATATACTCTGCCGACAGAGACAGTAGGTGCTTTTCTGCCCAGAGACTGATGCATAGAGTCTCGAGCATGAGGGACTTGGAGCACGTCGTGCCCAGGCGGTTGATGTGCGCCTTGACCGTAGTATTGTCGGTTAATACCGACAATACATGATGTATTGATGTAGTACATGATGACCGACCAGCAGATGGCAGAAATGTTGAAGGGCTAGATACACGGCCCGAAGCTCCAGCCAGTTTATGGGACGGCGAGTTTCCACGGCACGAGCCCTGTGCCACTTGCGACAGAATATGTGCTCCCCAGCCCGAAAGAATCACGTCGCTTGTCAGGATGACCCGTTGCGGCTCGATGAACACACAGCCCACCGTCAGAGCCAGAGACCGCCACCAGGTGAGGGACCAAACTACAGCTGGAGGCACGATGACCCTTGTCGGAGATGGAGCCTTCCCTGCCTGCTGGAAGGGCAATAGAAACCATTGCAGGTCTCGAAGATGCAAACGGGCCCAAGATGTTATTTGTATGGCCGATACCATCTTATCCAACAAGGTGGAGAGAAGCAACAGCGAACACCTACGCTGAATCTGTACCTCCCTGACTAGATCCCTAATGCTCTGCTGCCTCTCTGCAGATAGGTACACCTGACCTTCTGAAGAATCAATCAAGGCCCCCAGGTGGACAATCCTAGTACCGGAATCTAGATGACTCTTCTCAACATTAATTCCAAAACCATGATTAGCAAGACAATCACAAGTTACCTGTAGGTCCTGAATAGCCTGTAGGTGAGATGATGACAGAACCAAAATATCATCCAGGTAAGCTTGTACCCTGATTGGGACCGATCTAAGATGGGCTACTAAGGCCGCCAGCACCTTGGTGGGGGGAGAAGATAGGCCAAAGGGCAAGACCCTATACTGTAGTTCTTATCACCAAAACAAAAATGTAAAAACTGCCTATGGGGCAAAGAAATGGGGATGTGCAAGTAAGCCTCATTGAGGTCAATTGAAGAGAGGAAGTCACCCCTCTGAACACCAGCTAAAATTGACTGAAGTGAATGCATTTTAAATCGTCGATAGACGATATAGCGGTTCAACCACTTCAGGTCCAAAATTGGTCTCCACCCTCCCGAAGACTTAGGCACAAGAAATAGAAGGGAATAAAATCCCTGGCCCCACTGGTCCTGAGGCACCTCCTGGATAGCTCTAATGTCCAGGAGATGTTGTACCACTGATTCCATCAGGACCTGCCTAGTTGGGTTCCGTGAAAGCAGACACCTGATAAAAAACCTCGGGGGAGGATAGACAAATTCCAGGGATAGATCAGATCTTACTGTATCCCTGACCCACGAGTCCGTCGTAATAAGATCCCATTGGTCCGCAAAGAGAGCTAACCTGCCACCAATGGGGAATGCAGACCTGGACCTAATGCTGGAAGCAGCTAGAATTACTTCCTACCCCCCGAAAGGGCCATTTGCTCTGGGGGGTCTACCCCTGGGCGGTCTGGAATACTGTCCCCACTGTCTACCTCCAAAGGAGGAAAAGGAGTGGGAGGAATAAGAAAAATAGGAAGGATAAGAACCCCAACCTTGACCCCGAGAAGGGGATCTCCTGTAGGGGAAAGACGATCGAGCCTCAAACTGGCCGCTCGTAGTAGGAAGAAACTTTCATTTATCCTTCGGTTCCTGCAAAAGAGGCTCCAATGCCTCGCCAAACAGAGCCAACCCATAAAAGGGGGAAGAATCCAACCGCCTCTTATGGCAAGCATTAGCTTGCCAATGCCTCAGCCATAGCATCTGACGTGCTGCCACCGACACCGCCAATCCTCTGGCCGCCAAAGTCCCGAAGTCAGGGTTGCACAGCAGAGAACTGTAGTGCAGCAACTATTTTACTGAGGTCCTGCTGTGCACGGGCGTCCTCTGGAGGTAAACGGGATTGAAGATCCTCCAACCACAACAAGGTGGAGCGGTTAAAAAACGAGGCTGTCGTGGAGGCCCAGATGGACCATGCGGACCCCAGATGAGCCCGTTGCAGAAATAGGTCCAGGCAACGCTCCTCGGGATGAAGACCCTCCGGGGACCCCGGAATCGCCAAATTAGGAAGAAGAGCACCACTGGGGCATCCACGGTTGGTCCCTGCAGCAGAGAGTCCAGATTAGAGGCCACCTTAAAGTACCAGCATTCCAGAGTAGAAAGCAGAGGAGCTGAACCCCAAGCCAACCACTGCCCCTTGATGACAGAGGAGAATAATGGAGGCATAGGAATAACATCGACATGCCTGCATGGCTCTCCAAAAAGAGGATCCGACTGGGAAGTCGAGGTGGATGGTACCTCCCCATCGGGGGAAGAACTCAGATTGGCCAGTGCTGGAGGGAACAACCCGTGACAGGAGGCTGCTCTGGTAATAGGTCCTCGTCTTCGGATAGCTCTCTACCAGGTAAATCTGCTGGGACAGACTGGAATAATGGATCCTCTAAATCAGAATCTCCACGATCCGAGGAGCCTGAGAAACCATCATCACCAGCCACAGGCTGAAATGCCACATCTGATACTAAGGGCCGCGGAGGGGAAACGTGCTGGGGCTGGCGAAGACCTTCCGCAATTCCCTGTTGAATTGCTGTAGCAATCAACTGCTGCAGACTGTCCGGTAAGTCAGATGGCAGACTGAAAGGTGGCCCCACACAGGTCACACGAGAGACAGATGGCGGCTGAGGATCCGAGGGCTGCTGACCCCAAATGCCAGTCGAAGGAAGAATAACTGGACAGTCCTGTAAGGACACTTGACAGAGACGGCGAAATGGACCTGCGAACTGTGATTGAAGAAGGCACATTGCTTGGAGCCAGAGGCCGAGATAACTCTGACCTTTTGTCCGCGGCCTTCTGGCAAAGCTTTTGGAGCGCCAAATATCTACACCGCTCATCCCTTGATGATGCCTTGCTACTGCTTCTTGACTTATGGTGGTGATGGGGATGAGATCTGCCGGTAGCTGTAGCCGAAGCGGAAGCCGGTAATACAGGCAAGGTGGAGGCAGGCGGAGACTCTCCAGGCAATTGGTCAGATCGCTGAGGCACATGTTTCATCTTGGTTGACGCCTTAGGCATGATCAGCTCAAATCAACCAGGACGCTTATGAAGAAGCTCGTGACTCAGAGCGCAAAAACTCCTGAAGCCTGTACCCCCATAGGGAGGTTTCACAATGGCCAGCCGTGGGGTGAAAACTTACAAATTGTAACTGCGAAAATGTCAGGCTTGGAATCCTTTTTTCTAACATTCCAAGCTGCCAGCTTCAAAGGGGAAGGGGGAGTGGACTACAATAGACATAATAAACTTATATAATCACCGGATGGACTGTGGACGTGGTAAGGATGGAAGAGGATATCATTAGTGGCCGTCATGATGGGGTCAGAGGGAAGGGGGAGGAGAGGACTGGAGGGTTTAGTTTTGAAATTCCTTGGGAGTGCCAGCATGTTCGGGAATAAAAGTTTTGGACTTAGAATGTGAGTTGGATTCATTTGTTCCTGGATGGCTGGAGACCTTAACACATTATTGCGAATGTGTTGAAAATGGGGAGGTGGATTTTCCTGCCTCTTATGCTGTTTTCAGCCTGTGCTAAGCTTCAGAACAGGGTGAGAAGCAGGAAAATCCTCCTCATTTTCAAGACGTTTGCAAAAACACCCCATTCGAACCCTTCAGCATATTCCAGGATTACAACAAGGTAGCAGTGGCGGGACAGGTCAGGATAGCGCCGGCCAGCCACTCGTCAGTAGGCTGCTCTCCTGGCCGGGTCTGGTCACGAGTGATAAGGCAGGCACCAGTGATCTGACATGGTCACAGCGGCATGGCTGGGCCACGGCATGGTGCAGAATCCTGGGAAGCATGGCTGGAAGCATGTGCATGGCCTCAGGGGTGAACTGCTGACAAGCAGATGTGTTGCGCTGCCGCCAGAAGTCCCACTCTTAGTGGCCGCCACTAAGAGAAGGGCCCCAAAAGCTAGGTTTTGTGGGAGTGGCCTACATGAGGCCATTCTGCCTGGATGGCAGGTGCGTGTGAGGCATATAGGGCATGTTCCCCCCTCTTTCTGCCCCCCCCAAAAATGACGGGGACCATTGCGCAGGCGCTTCAAAGGCCTTATTTTCAGGGGGGACACATGCACTCAAAAGCCCGACTGGGCTTATTATCTGGAGAGGTCTTAGTTTCGGGAAAATATGGTATAAACAATCAGTTAGAGATACACATTAGAGCTCACAAGAAGCCCAAAAGACATCTATCTTTTCTATCCTCAAGAACAAAGTGAAACATTCTAGGATAAAGATGAACAATTGTATTTTAAAGAAGAATGGAAATTGGATAGATATCCAAACTTAAGGACCCAATCCTTAAGAGTAGAAACATCAAAGATAAATGTGGAAACAGTTGTACCTGTCCACTTTCTAGCCTCAGTAGATTTGTAAAAGACCAACTTGCACATTCCAATCATAGCCTCTCATGAGAGATTCCTAGTTTTAATTAAGAAATTTCACATCAACATCAGCACCAAGTATTTACAAAAATTATAGGCCATCTGAAAAAAAAATGTTTATGCCTACCTACTCATCAGTAAAAAGCAGCAAAGAAAGTCTAACACATGGTGTTTCCAGGAACAAAACTTTGTGATGAAACTAGCCAAGAACCTGCTAGTGCCATCCAAGCAGGTTCTATATATGGGAGTCAATATTAACACAAAGGAAAATAAGCTTATCCTGTCCTTGGAATACTCTTATAACTTTTAAATAAAAAGAAATATTAGCAACTAAAAGGCTATCCCTTAGGATGCTTGCAAAACCATAGAATATGGGGATTGCAGCATGAACTCAGTCCCATGGACTCAGTTCCACTCCAAACCATTCTGTTGCTTGAATCTTCCATTTCAGGAAATAGTGCCCAATAGGGTAATCCAATTCTTGTACTAATTGGTTCTATGAGGAATATCACCACTGAAGGACCATAAAATCACAAATACAAACTTAATAGAATGAGTCAGTATGCAGAATATGGTATCATGAGGCCACACTTCTGTTCAACCAACTAAAACTGAGGATTCAGAAGTGATATCAGAAGGCTATCATATCAGGTGCTACCATCTACCAGTGTAAACAGGAAACATTATAACAAATACTCATTTAAATTAAGTTATTTTCTGATCAAAGAGTCTTCAAGGGAGTTCTTTTTTCTTTTCCTTCCTTTTAATTTGTTTAGTTATAATTTTAATGTGTGTGTATAGATATAAGTATAGATAAATACAGTATATAAATATGGGTTCACTAAACATCATAGCAGGTTGGGTGAGTGCCGGTGGGCCTGACATCTGCATTTTTTTTTCATGAGATGTCAATAAGATGTAACATGCTTGTAGTCAACTTGTTTGTGTCAAAGTTTTGTCAGGTTTCTTTCCTTCAGCTATGATTAGAATTCTTGGTACTCCAGAATATATTTCTATGAATGTGATGATTTTCTCAGAGTCAACTTCAGTATTGTAGATCAGGGGTGTCAAACTGGCAGCCCACGGGCCAGATGTGTCACATGTAGGCCATGCCCACCCTGCTCTGCTAAGGGCAAAATGTCACATGATGGCAACGCAATGCCGCGAGTTTGACACCTGTGTTGTAGATGGAGATGAAAATTGATAGATGCACCCCCCAAAAATGCAGTGGTCAAAGAAGAAACTGCATTAGCTAAAGAATGTGTAGTGATGATCATCTCAGGTAATGAGATATTTCAGGATGTCTTCAACTATTACAAAGGTTGGACATTCCATTCTTTATGTTGGATGAAAAAAATTCCTCAAATAATGTTGTGTGGCAAAGGTCACAAGCTATAATGAAATGACATCTCATTAGAACAAACTGAGGATGGCTTTCTAGGAAGAAAAAATATGGGAGTTTTTTTGTCCATTTATAAAATACACATGTAACTCACACTTCTGAAAACTTCATTAATTTTTATTTTTGGCTTTTCCATTTCCTTGTTGAATTATTCAAGATTTAAATAACTTGAACTTCAGGACAATCCTATCTGTTCTTACTCTGATATAACATTTAGTGTATTCAATGTGCCTTACTTGTGAATAAATAGGTCTGGCTTTGTAGCATTACTATTTTTAATTTAATATATTGGGGGATTTTTGAGAAGGATGCTAAAAGTATTTGGATAACTATCTTTACAGTCTAGAATGTTTTAAAAAAGGATGAATGAATTGTTCAAGAATTGGTCCAGGAAAAGAAATACAGGAATATCTGAGATTTCTCATATATATATTTTTTTAAAAAAGATCTCTCATCATCTATAATTTACTAAGTACTGGTTTATAGCTCTGCTTGAGAATTTAACTAACAGTACTGAATTCAGTTATATTGTGGACATTAATCTGATAAATTGGGAAACTAGTTTAAAGTGAAAGTTGTTAAATTAGTTGCACTATTACAGATAACAAGACTTAGTTTGGTAAGAGAGTTTACTGTGCAGTTGTTACATTATAAATGTATACATTTTATAAATGAGCATTGTTAAATTAATTTACACTTTAGTTTTCACTTTGTTAAAATATTGTAGTAAAATTTGTAGATTGAGAGGGGACTTTTACTAAAAAAAAAGTAGAAATATTTGCACTTGCATTCAGTGGAAAATGTCCTTTAATTTTTAAAGGAAAATGTGATCTATTAAGGTTGGTTTGGTTGACATTAATGTTGCTTGTATGAATCTTTTTTCTTTTCTTTTCTTTTCTTTTTTTGCAAATTATAATTGTTGGAACTTGGTTGGGGGAGGCAAAGAATTTTTCTTAGAAGAAAACCTGCAACTCTGTATGAATGCTCATCAATATGAATTCTAAAGTACCATACATTACCGGTATATTTTAATTTGCAAAGAATGTAAGCCTCTTGATCATTTTGCATTATAATAGATCTTCTAATGAAAATTATGGGTGTAGCAGAGTCTTCTTCCTTCTTCATTTTCTCTCTTACCCACACATATCTATTGGGTTTTAACAACCTCCAAAGTAACAAAATACAATTTTTAGGACATCTTTCGCACCCAACAATGTAAGTCAATTAAATAACAGCTTCTCCTCAATAATTATATAAAGGTTATTGACCTTGCTTCATTTTTATCTTTCATCAAATATATGTTTGATTTTTTTTGTGTTTTTTAGTTTTTCTGGGCATTACCTAAGTATACAATTATTAGCCCCATAGAGGTTGATACCATGACTCTCTAGTACTTGAGAGTTGAAGATGAAAAGATGCTTTGAAATGTATGAATGTATCCCCTGTACTTAACTCCTTGAAACTATTTTATGTTCTTCCCGTAAAAATACGCTCTCTCCCATGTTTTATTTTTTCTTTATGTTTTAAATAGATGAGAACTAGCAACAGTTTTTCTTTTTAAAAAAGAGAGTAAGAAAAGCACTCAACATCTAGACTATTTTCTATACTCATAAAATAATGGGAGATTGGTCAGGATTCAGCATTGCTCTCCTCCCAATAATCCCGAAGACAACTCTGCATTTTAGAAGCCACCTTTAAAGCTGTGCTTGGCTCAGCCAGGGAAAGTGAAAACTCCTACAGCCTGTTCAAGTGTTGTTTTTTTAAATCCATACTGCTTCTCAAATGAGCACTTTGGTTAAATCTCACCCTCTGCCAACATCACTTATTTGACATCAGCCTCCTTTAGATGTTCTCATGCTGAGCACACATGTCTTCAGAAGAAAAAGACATTCACATAGCGAGCTGCACTGGCTTCCAGGGTTCTAGCTTACATGAAAGATAGCACAGCTCTTCTTTGCAAACATTCACAGCCAACATTTGAGTGCCTGCAAGAGACCTGCATTATGTTAGGGTTCTGTCTTATAATAGTGGCTGCAATCTCTATTTGCATCTCTTAAAATGAAATAACAAATCCACATTTAGACAGGTTGATTAGTAAATCAGCTTCTGGAGGTTTAAAGGATTGATAGACAGGAATGCAAGAAGTTATCCATGTTTATAAGAAATATTTTGAAGCATGGTATTTCTACCATGGGGTGAATGATTTACCATGGGGTAAATGAGGTGGCTGGATGGAGTCACTGAAGCAGTAGGCGTGACCTTAAATGGACTCCAGAGGATGGTAGGCCTGGAGGAACGTTGTCCATGGGGTCGCAACTTCACAACTTACAACAAATTTCTACCATCTTTGTTCTTTTTTGCTTTGCTTTGTTTTATTGCTTTAAATATTCTTAATGATTTGTAAACTGCTGAGAGCTGCAGCATATAAATTTGCCACCATATAAATGGCCAGCATATAAATTTCATAATTTGAGATGGTGATGGTGATGATGATGATAGGGCTAGGATTGGAAACATTGAAAGATAGCTAGGCACCATCTTAAATAAAGCGACAGGAGTGTTTCCTTTAAGGTAATGTTATTTGCAGAAGAGTTTGAAAGAGTCTTAATCCTACAAGATTTCTGCCTTAACTTTTAGTCTCCTGGATTGCCAAGTAGCAGAATTCTCTAGAACAGTGGTTCTCAACCTTGGCAATTTTAAGAGAGGTGAACTTCAACTCCCAGAATTCCC
>JANHFM010002213.1:91010-102605 GCA_032468115.1 Grayia smithii
TTTTTCAAAAGACAATTGTAAATTTAATTAGAAGATATATGTTGGAATGAATTTAACTAATTTAAGGGAGAGGGTTATACCTCTAGTCGTTTCTTGTTTTATGTTGTATGTTTAATTTAAATTTTTCATATAGTTTGGGTTTTTTTAGATTTAGGTTGTTTGTTTAATTTGTTTTTTTTTTCTTTTTTATGTATTTTGTACTTTTTTCTTCTTTTGTTTTACTCCTGTTTATATTAATAAAGATTATTTTTTTTAAAAAACCATAGTGTCAAACTTTAAGTATAAAATGTTTTAAAAATGAATACTATAAAAAGTATTTACTTTTAAATTTCCTTTTCTGGGATGCCAGACTTGGCAAGAACATTGAAGATTGCCAACTGACTTGTGGAATATGGTAGTTCTGTTCCCTTGATCACTGAGGTTTGTTGGGCATCTGGAGAGTTATCCTAAACAGGTGGGAAGCTTGCTCTTTCCTGGCAAAACCCTATCATTCCTGGTTTTAGTAGAGTGTGATGCCACCCAGTATACATTGGCAAAACCTAATGACTTCTGGGTAGGGCTCACTTATAAAAGGGTTGATGGCTGTGAATACTCTATGTGTTGTGGCCTGTCAGTAGCCTGCAGAGCTGGCAACAGAGTCAGACAGTGAGGAGGTTGGGGAGGAACATGGACCAGTCCTAGGGGCTGGGGAAAGCTCAGATGAGGGGTCTGTGTCAGAGGCAGAAAGGGAGATAGACAACAGTGAAGCAGAGGAATAACTGGAGCCCGTTCCCAGTGTGCACATGCCCAGAGCTGCCAGAAGACAAGAACAACTCAGAGAGCAGGGTCGATTTGGAAGTAAAACCGCACCTTGAAGATGATTGGCCCCTCCCTTAGGAAACAAAAGAAGAGCAAACGGGGAGGGAGCTTTTCCAGGAAACAATTCATTCATTCAGTAGTTTCAAGAGTGGAAAGTTCTGTTTGTGACTCTAAGAGACTATGTGTCAAGTTTTGCCTTACCCTGTGTTTGGAAACAAGTTATGTAGCAGCTTGTCAAGCGAGATAAGGTGTGTTGATAAATATTCCTTTGAAAAACTGTTTGGACAAACTTTGCTGACTGTGAATGAAAGTAATTCACAGTTGTGTAAATAAAAGAGGTTTTGCTGGGACCAATTCCTGCTTCCTGTTTTTTAAGGGAGCCTAGGTCAGAACATTATGATTGTTACTTAGCAATAACAGAAGAAGCAGGCTGGCACAGTAAGATCCAGTGCTACAGTGAGAGGAGATTACAAAGAAAGGTTACAGAATAGGTGGCATTCATAGCCTCTTTTCTTAAGAATTGTAAATGTGGCCCAGTGCCTGTAAATGTTAGACTGACAGTCATTAATTCCTCTGTACAAAGGTTTTGCACAGCCATGCAAAATTTAAAAGTAACATTTAACTCAAGAGTTTCTACTAAACTGGTCAGCCTTGAGTCCTTTATTCAGAAGGCTGACAGCTGAGTTTAATTCCCAGTTATATTAACAAACCAAGTATAACTGACAGAAAAAGAGTTAATTTGGCCAGTCATATTAAAGAGGTGAAAGCTAGGAAGATGAATGAAGCCCAAGGCATTGTTAGCTCTGCCACAGTAGATGTGCAGAATTACACTTCTGGTGACAGATCATTCTTTGGGGAATGGAGAAAACTTATTTCTCTCAAATTTTTTTTTACATTTTGCTTACCTAGGCAACCCTTGATTATGTTTCTCTATCCCAATTATTGCCTTTGTTAAAAGTGAAGTTGATCGTGGCCAATGATAAAACTGTTCAACGTTTTTGATAACTTTTCTACAATATCTACAATATTATTGTATAGAATTCCATAGCTATAATCTTCATTTTTAGCAAAGGCAAAACACTAGAACCCAAGAAAAACCAATAAAACCAATTGGCAAAAATAGAAAAAAGGACTGTTTCTAACATGAACAATTAATACTTGAAGTTCTTGGTTCAAAAGATAAGGATACTCATCAGCTTGTATGATTTTTTAAAAAAGGATTAAGCAAATTAAGCAGACTTTAAATGGTTTGACTTCTTTACATCCTCTTTTACCACTTTGGGTGTCAAGGGATATACAAAGTTCTGTTTTCCTCTTCTAATAGCCTCAATTCCTGTAGTGTGTCTTTGATGTTGTCTCTTCATCTTCTCTTTTTATATATGGCAGCCCAGGTCTGTCAAACTGGCGGGCCAGATGCATCACATGCAGGCCACACCCACTCTGGTTTCGCAAAAGCAAAACACATCACGTCACATGATCAAGTTTGACACCCGTGGTATATGCCTTGTATAGTATGGAATCCCAAGACATCCTCTTTCAATGGTTCTAATTTTATAAATAACAGTTGCCTTTAATATCAACTGCTGAGGAACAATAAGTTGTGGGAGTCCTACAAGCAACTAAAATAGCTGCTTTTAGGTAACAGGTTGTGTGCCATATGTCTAGAACCAGCCCCCTAGTTAGTAATATTCTGAGGAATCTTAAAATGTTGGAAGAAGTCTGAAATTCTTACAAGATTTCTGTAGGGAAATAAAGTTGCTACCACTAAGTTGAAATTCCAAAGAAGATTATTAACTTATAACTATGAGAAGTAGGTTGCTAGACCAGATAGCTTCAGTTAAAGGGAATCTTTCTTTAATAGGAGTGTTATGTTTTTAATTGGAGGTAAAGGTTTAGTTTTCGAACATATCAACATCCTAAATTATTTTACTGTCAGGTTGTTTTTGTTTGCTTTTGTTAAAGAATAGTTCTTTTCTTGCAGGGACTAGCAAATGTGCCATACTAATGAGGAGTAATAAATGTTTCTGAATTTATGGGCAAAAAATTTTGCTTGCTGTGCTGTGGCATTCAACTAATTTATAACTTTATTTTGAATAATAAAATGAAAAAAAATGGTATTTTCTGAGGCTTTTAAAAATGATCATTGGAAGTTTGATTTTCAGAATTGTGTTGGTGTAAAAGTCTTCCTCAACATGACAACTTACATTTTGTTTGATAATTATGAGACCTCTGGAGAACTTCAGGTTGGGAAAGACTAATGCAGAGCCTAATGTATTCATCAGGATGCAAATCCTTCTTAGGTAAAATGGCTCTTGAGTATTGTTTTAGGTATTTAGGATGCAGGTGGAGTATAATATCTAGCTTCTTTTCTATTTCCAAACATAAAATATTAGTTCTTCAAGTGTGAACAATTGCACAAATTGCATAATTAAATGCAGTCTTGACTTGACGTGCAATTGTTCAAAACTACTTCCAGCAGGAATTGGATCTTACGTTATTACTTCCATTAATAAAACATGACATTAATGCATTGAATTCCAATGGTCCCAGGGCATCAGGCATGCTCCCTTTTGGTTCATGTTCTCACTTTATTTTCACAAAACCCCTTCGAGGCAGGTTAGTCAGGGAGATTATGATTACTCTCTTTTATGTAACTGAGCTTTGTGGCTAACTGAAGATTGGGATATTGGTCTTGTTGATCCAAGTGCAGAATTCAAGCTCTCTTTTTAAACATAATATGCCATATGCAGGCAGCAAATGAGATGATTATACTGTACGTTATTTGCAATAATAAGGAGAGAGAAGAGGAAAGGATTATAAACCAACCTCAAGGCAATACAGTATAATATACCAATATAAAATATGATCCTAAAAAGAAATGCAGAGTTCTCCACCATGTATATTGTGATTTGCATAACTTGTTTTGTGCTTTTCTGGACTGCAAAAACCAGTATGTAGGATGACATTGAAACATGCAATAAGAGTGATGGCCTGGGTATCATCATTAAGCTTCTAATACTTAAAAAAAAAATGGCCAGTGAACAATCAAATCTAGCATAAGGAGAACAGAACACAGACAATAATTTTTAAAAAGCTAAAAGATGTAAAAATGAAAGTTTAGCAAGATTCAAAAGCACTAAAATACATTTTAAAAAGTTATATGTATATATGTAAGAAAAGTCTAAAAATTTCTAGAAAAACAACATTAAATTAATGCAGGGGAACATAAAAATTAATATATGGCTAACTAAATCTATCAGAATACAAAACAGTCTTAACTAACAAATTAAATGCTGGTGAAGGCTGGCTTAAGACACAGCTTTCAAAACAGATTTCAAGCAGCTAATGTGCAGAATATTATAGTGTATATTGTAGGACTATTAATGCTGCAAGCAGTAGGGAAGTATAGAATTGATCTCTGCACGCTGGGTGTTTATGCAGCAATGGTATGAGGCTAGCCCAGGGGTGAAATCCAGCAGGTTCTGACTGGTTCTGGAGAACCGGTAGCAGAAATTTTGAGTATACAGGTATATGATGGCAATCTTTTGTCTTGAGGAATTTAAGGATGGTATTTTAATTCCTCTGTGCATTTTCAGCAACATAGTGCGCATGATTTCCTGATGCTAGTAGAAAGACTATTCCCTGGTATTTGTAGCAGGAGTAGTTTCTCTTGGCCAGTTAATTAATTGTATTGCTGTTTACATAGATTTAGATTTAGTTCTATTCTATCAGGTCAACAGCCATTGAAGCATGACATTAAACAAATTCCAGTGCCAACCAGAGGTGTCTGACCTTGGTAACTTTAAGACCTATGGACCTCAACTCCCAGAATTCCCCAGCAGTCTATGCTAGCTGGGATATTCTAGGAATTGAAGCCTGTAGGTCTTGAAGTTGCCAGGATTGGACACTCCTGTTTGAGGATGAATGCACAAAGAGATTGTTCTCCTATAATTAGTATTTGGAGACTTTCTGCTCCTAATTTAAATGAGACATTAAGCCTGATCCTTAACAAGACTCCATAAAATTATCCAATCCCTCTTTATGGCACTCCAATTCATTACCATCCTGTGGTAATGAATTTTCAGGTTAATTACAAGCTTCTAAAAAAAAAAAGCTGGACCAGTATTGATAACAACTATGAAGTAGCCTGTGATAACAATGTGATCCTATGTTTTATTCATTTTGTTTCATATACCGTAATCAGTTCATACATAAGAAAAATATGTGTTGACATATTAAGTTACATTTATTACTTTGGAACTACTTCTGTAAATCAGTATTATAACAGGATAACTTTTCATTTTTCTTGGAGAAATTCAATATTGTTCCTTAACTAGATGTTAAATCATTCTATCCTTTATTCAGTTTCAATGTGGAAGTTGTAAGATTAAAAAAAAACATACAGACTACTAAACAGGCCCAATATTTATTTATCAGAGACAGGTCTCCTTTGTGGTCCTTTCCTGATTTCTATAATATTAATTATTTTTGAGAAATCCTACTACATTAGGTAATCACTTTTGCAGAGAAATAAAATTCACGCTATGTGGTGCTATCTTAATACAATGTAGCACACTTGCTCGGCACCACATTAATATATTTCACAGCATTCTGCAAACCATTTTTTATTGCCCATAACCTGCGAGAAACTGCGTCATTTTGATCAATGGGAGTGAGAAAACCTTTTTCTTCCCATCTTCATTTTTGAGAGTACTCATCTTTCAAGAGTTGGTTATTTTCAGAACCAAAATCACTTTCCAGACAATAAAGCAAATATCCCACTGCATTAAAGAAGATCAAAGGCTTTGATTGTGTAAAAGAAAAAAAAAATCTCTTAAACACATACAACAGTCCTGGGCTTAGGAAAAAACACTGTTCTGATTAATAGTTTGATTAAACCCTTAGCACTGTTGTAGAATAATACATATCATTTGGATTTCTTCAATAAGCAGTTATTTTTCTATACATTTATTTTAATATATGGTTTGTTAATATTATTAAGTGTTAATTAAGGTGAAATAAATAGGGAAAGAGAAACTCTTGTTAGTTAAACTTGACCTGTCTTTTATGCCTTCTTTAAGCATGGGTAAAAAAACTCTAAAGTGATAATTTATTTTGAGAATAAAATGGGTATTGTTAGAATCCCACACAGAAACCTATGACCTGAAAATGACTCAGTATAACAAACTAGACATTCCATTTTAAACTGTTTCATATCCTAAGGAAATAAAATTTGTTCTATATAACAAGTCTGTGTAAAAATATCTGTTTTTAACCGAGGAACCTTGGGTGTGAAATTTCCATAGTTAGGAATTTTTTTTGAAGTCGAATATACTCTAAACTTAGTTTAACTTATCTTGCAAGTTTAATGTTTCAATACTCTGTGCTGTTAAAAGTCTGATATAATAATAAGTTGCGTATTTGTGGATTTGCGTATTTAGACTTTTGAAGCTATAAAGAGCACAAAACATTCACTACACATGTATCAAAATTTGTCATCTTGTCAGCTTGATTATAAGGTGAGAAAGTCCTTTACGAATCTTCTGCTTAAAAGCTAATTTAAATCTTGTCATTTGTTTTTTGTAATTCCACACCACTGGCAACTCCTATGTATACTCCAAATGAATGCACCAGAAGGACTGCACTGATCTTTTGATCAATTTCAATTGAAAAGAAAGTGTTGATCAGGTAGCAGAAAGATAATGGCTTGACCAGCATTTGAAACAAAGAAGATTAAATTTCTTCCTTAAACTAATGTCTCTCATTCTGTGTATGAAGGGGATTAACAAATACTTTCTTGGGAGGTTCAACAGTTACAATAAGTGGATATTTGAAATTAATCTGTTTATGAGAAAGCAAAATGTTGCTTAGTAGCAGTAGTAGATGAATTTCAAATTCAGTTGATAGAATGCTGAATGCTAAGGATATTAGATATAAATACTGGGAACAATGATCAGTCATTCACCATAGATTATTCGGATATTTCCAGAAGTCTGCTTATATTCATACTGATAAAAACTTTCTGTAATAATACAATGACACTTTCCATTTCATTTCATTGCTACAGACTCATCCTTATAAAGCATTTTGTAGAATGTAGACTAAGGGGGGATTTATGGAACAATCAAGATTACAGTAGATTACAAACAAGAAAAGAAAAAAAGAAAAGAAGGGAAATAATGAAATTATGTGATGGCCTCATCTTTCTCAAAAAATGTAATTCTACTTCAATAGTACAATCACGTACAGTACACTGCTTAAATTTAATCATATTGTATTCTCATTTGTATAAATAAATAAATAAATAAATAAATAAATAAATAAATAAATAAATCTGCTACTCAGACATCAGCTGCACTGAGAATTCGTTGTACATAATTCTGGATTAAACTGTGAATACAGTTAATTACAGTTAATAAACTGTTAACTATTGCTAAGCACATTGATTTGTGCTTAAGAAATTGTAAGCTGCCCTGAGTCTCCGGAGAAGGGTGGCATATAAATTGGAATAATTTTTTTTTAAAAAAAATTAAAAATTTTGAGAAGGGCTACATGGCTGTGATGAGAGGCAGAAGGAATATAATTTTGAAATAGATTTTACCACAGCAACTCCTAAATACTATGATTCCATGGAGACGCACTTATTATCAGAATATATACCTATATCAAAGATCTGGTCCAAGGTATGTCAGTGCTCACCCTCAAATGGAAATAATCTGACAATTCCCAATTGTATCATTCTACCAACACTCTTCCAACAATGTGGCACATATCCTTGACCTAGAAGAATCAATGAAAAATCCTACATACAATGCTAACTCCAGCAGAGCTATTTCTGTCATATGAACATTTTCATATGTGTTCAGTATTTAAAACATTTAAACTAAGATGAATTGAAAATCTAAAGAAAAAGGGAAAATAAGCACATCTTTTCATAATATTTGTAACATTTTAATGCTTTCACTGAAGACCACAATTTGTTTCCTTATATATTCATAGTTCACCAGCATTACATTTATAGAAAGAAAGAATGCTCTGGCAAAAGAAATAACATTTTGCTTTATTTTCTCTTAAATTGCCAATTATTATTGGCTTTTTCTAAAGTTTTCCAACTGTTGTTACTGCTCCTCTTTTTACTGTGGAAAAAAATATTGCTAAGATGGTGTTACTAAAACATAATGATTTAATTCTTCCATCCCTGAGGGATAATTATCCATGTTTTCCAATACTATTGAATAACTTTAAATGAAAAAAGATCTTTAAATGAAACTAGGCATTATAGAAGATTCATAATTAATTAAAAATGATAATTTGCATGGCCTGTTACAATTTTAAAGTCGTATTTAAAAAAGATGAATTAATGTTTTTCCCTTCCCAATCTGTATCGTAAATGATTACATTTTCTCTACCATTATCATTAATTTCCAGAGCAGGTTTTTTGTTATCAGTATATGTTCATTTTCTAAAAGCCAACATTTCTTTTGGTCAAATTTACTAACATATAATTAGATTTTAAAAACTCATCTGCCCTTTGATTTACTGCAAGAGTGCTGCTTAGTGATATTTGATGGCATTGCTGCCAACTGTGAAGTTCATAATAAAAACTTGATGTGCAGGTACATCCTGGAGCTGAGCTGTTTTCAAACATTTTTACAGAAAATTGCAGAAAAAAGATTTTCACCAGATTCAAGAGACAGTTGGAATAATTCCATTTCTGTTTTACAGTATTTACATTTCCTTACTATAGTCAGGAAGGCATTTTTCAGTTTTCTTTATGATATGAAAAATTCTGAGACCTGAAGTCCATACATCTTAAAGGTTGACAAGCTTGAGAAATATTGGATTGCATGCTCTTCAGATAGATTCCTTCCATAAATATTTAAACAAAACTTTTTTTTTCATTTTATAGTCAAAGATTAACAGATCTTCATATCATCACCAACCTGTGAGCCAACTCCATTTCCATAAGGACAACTCTCTATCTAGGATATAACCACTGTGAATGCCTTCTTAATTAATTTCAATACATGAATCAGCTCTTACTAGGGGAAACACTTTTCCTTTACTCCTTATGTTACCATGTAGTATCATACAGATTCTATAAAATGATGAAACTAGGCTAATTTTAAAAAATTAAAAATCTTGCAGTGCTGAATGGCTTATTGATTGGCATTCATTTCCTGACCTTTTCTATTCTGATATATATTACAGCCAACTCAAGAAGGCCAGCTTACACACCTCAGGCAGATGGCAACATCTCTTTGACATTATCTAGGCTCAGATGCTAAACAGGGTCAGGCCTGATTACCAGTAGTAGGGCCAAAACATCTCAGAAAATGATAGACACAAACCACTCCCATTAAGACTAATAATTGAAACTGTAAGTTCCATTCATAGAGTCAGCAAGAGTCAAGGCTGACTAAAGAATAGCTTTCTGTTTTCTTTTTTACTGGCCTGCTATTTACAAAAGAGTTGCTTCACATTACTATGGAACATTGCAAGACTCATACAGCTACTTCAGAATCTGCTTCTAAATCTCTCCAGATGTCTATGTTTGCACAGTCACTTTGTTTCATTAGGCTATTGGCTTGTTTCATTTTTCTCAGCAAAGTGAAAGGACTGCATATATACATTTATGTGGAGATAGACAGGAATATTTCTGAAGCAACCATATGAGCTTTGCAAATATCATTCCTGCTTTAGCAATTCAGAGAGAGATGTTTTGCACAGACCTATTAATAATCATTAGAATTCTTTATTGGCCAAGTGTAATTGGACACACAAGGAATTTGTCTCCGGTGCATAAGCTTTCAGTGTACATACAAGCAACAAGTGACAAATTATGATCATTATCATCATAAAATACATTCGTCCTAAATCATAAGACCCCTTCATGGATTACTGCCTTGTTGTGGTGAAGAGGCTTGCGTAGTTCAATGAAGCTATGAGGTATGCTGTGCAGGGCCACCCAAGATGGACAGGTCATAGCAGAGAGCTCTGACAAAACGTGATCCACTGGAGAAGGAAATGGCACCCACTCCAGTATCTTTGCCATGAAAATCCCATGGACAGTTCAAAAAGGAAAATCCTTCCATTCTCTACCATCAAATCAAAGCTGAAGAAGCTTCTTGGAAAAGAAGTGAAACATTTTCAAAGGAAAACCAGAAAGTTCAGTTGCCTCTTGAAAAAGCACTTTTGGGATTGCTAATCTAATCTTCTAATGTCTTCCTGAAAATGCTTTGTCGTACTTGGTACAAAGCCATGATCTCTCCCAGTAGCTTCATATAGATATTTTAAAAAGCAAGGGAGAGAGAACCAAGTTCAATGAGAGATTTCAGAGGTCACTGCACTTCACAATGCTGAAAGTTCTAATATGGCATACAAGAGTAGTTCATTTTTCCCATGAAGTTCCAACAAAGGACATCCATTAGAACAAAACTTTGTCACTGTCCATATTCTGATTGAAAAGATCAGATAATTCACATCCTTTAGAATGTCCTGCAAATTATGCACCATCATACATTTGACAAACAGCCCTAAACTGAAAAAATGTAAGACTAAAGCTATACAATATGGGTGAATCTAGACAGGGCTTCATAAGATTGAATGGCACTACCTGCAATAATCTTTTTCAATAAAACATGGTTCAAGCTTGCAACTGAAATGAATCATACTAAAAATATTATATCAATTCCCTTGGAGCCCAGTGACCAAAAGAAGATCAGCCAAACAGATTTTTAAAGCATTCAGCCAATCAGATTAAATTTGCTGACTAAATAAAATGGCCAGGCAGGTGATTTTACTTATGCTTCTGTTGGGAAGCATCTAGCCAGGCAAGGAGGAGAAGTCAAGTGGAGAACTAACTATGAGTCCTGGCTGGGACTTTCCAAAAAGCTTCCCTAAGAAGAAATTATCAGGACTCTAGCTGAAAGCCTGCCAGTGTAGTGATAATTTGCTTTTCGTATTTTTGAGATGTAACCTCAAACTTTAGCTAGTATCTCAGGTCATCCTCTGCCAGAGCTCTAGGGATTGCTTTTGATGATTCATCTCCTGGAGCCCTTCACTAAAGCAAGTCACACTCTGGCATTTTTACATAGAAAGAGGCCACTCAGGTACAATTTCTTTGACAATCCAAGTCAACTTGTATTCTAGAATCTGTTTGTCAAGTCAGCTGGAAATTTCCCAAATACCCTCTGGGAACCCTTGAGATACATCAGGTAAGTAGGGCAAATTCTTCTAACAGATTCTGCATTGCACAGATCCTAAGATAAATGGGACAACACATTTGCTTTTGCCTCTGGCCAAATAATCAGCTGGACATCTTTTCAGTTTTACTCTAGTACCATTACAAGAACCAATGCTACTAACATTTTTCTTCTATTTTTAATATTCCCTCTTGGATATCTTCCAACTTGTGTGACTGTTTTCCAAATAACGTGTTGACACTGTCCTAATTGTGCATGTCCAGATGGTTTTCTTGGCAGAATATCAGAATAGATTGCCATTTCCTTTATCTAATGGATAGTATTTAGTCTGATCTCCCATCTTGTAAATCTTGAATGATCTTTCTGATGATGAACACTCCTCCAGGATGACTGATAGCATCATCTGGATGTTTAAATCTCTTTATGAATGAAAGAGAGTTTCTAGCCAATTTCTCAGTTTAGCAAAACAAAATACAAGAGCAATAACCATCCAGCTTGAAGTTCTCTGCTTATATTTTATTTATTTATTTATTTATTTATTTATTTATTTATTTATTTATTTATTTATTTTATTTATTTATTTATTTATTTA
>JANHFM010002214.1:43114-66602 GCA_032468115.1 Grayia smithii
TGTTTTGGGGGGGGGGGGGGGGCCAGTTTCAGAGGGTCTCCCTCACCCAGCTGGGGGTTCCCTCCTTGTGTTGGCGGCTTCGCAGAAATGGCAGGGAGCTCAGCCTCCTTTTCCCGAAGGAGATGCCGGAGGCTGAGCCACTTTTTTTCTGCCTCCTCCTCTCGAGTTGGGTTACATGTTGCAGCTCTGCACAGACCTGCGCGGCCTCCTGGTTGCGGGGATGTTCAGCTGCCCCTCTGGCTGCTTCCCACCTCCTGAAGTGCGAGAGAACCACCCACCAAAGAAAGGTTCACGGGGCTGCTTTAGTTTTCCAGGGCTGTTAAACGACAGTACTAAATGCCTTGGTTTAATTATGTCGATGATTCCTTAGCCTATCCTAGTTCCTCATCTAGGTTTTAGTTTATACTACACTCTGTTTGGTTGCTTTTTATGCTGATCTGTTATACATCCGTATTTTGTTTTAAAGAAAAATGTTCATCATTTTTACCATATTTTGATACCCAAGAAACATGGTATCTATTAACACAAAGGTGCCCCTCATAGACTCTCGGACAAAAAATACATTTCAATCTTGAACTTTCTTCAAGTTAACATATTTTATTGACCATTTGCATTTTAGTTGCTTATGCTTCTAATTAGTTTTCTCAATTACTTTCTTTGAAGCCCCAGTTTCTCAGCCAGGATGGCCAATATTTACATTAGTTTAGAATTATGTGGATTGAAGCTGAGGCTAACTGGAATAACTGGATTCATAAGAATTTAGCTAAAAGATGAGGGGATTTAAACAGATATTACTAGTCAAAACTATTAACACTTTGACATTTTGTTTACTTCAGGAATAACTTACAAATTAAAGTTCTAGTAAGCAGTCATTTAAAACACTACCAAATATAAGCTGGTGTTTAATCAATTATTGGACATAGAGCTTAGAACAACAACTAAAAAAAAGATCTATCTTTAAAGGACCTTTCCAGGTTCTTCATAAAACTTTACACCTATGAGCTAAGTTTTTACATATGATTATTATCCCTTCTTTTAGCATAGTCTCCATGTTTCTTCGTTACCAGGCAAGACTCATTTCAGAAGGAGTTATTAAGAATCCAGCCACAGGGCATTAAATCAATATTAACTGCTTATGGAATCATCTGTAGCCTGTGGAGCAGCTTTTAAAACAGCTGGTACATTTTGCACCAAGTAGCTTTTCAAACCTAATGCTGAATGTATTTTGATGGAGTCATCTGCAGATCACAAACCATGAAAAACAGTAACCAGTTCCTTGTCCTTGAATAGGAGATACCTTTATTGTACCAGTGAAAGCTTGTAAGAGAAAGTATACCCTCCGAATCTCAATTGTAGCCTGGTCGTCTAAGACTGAAGCTGTTCCCAGCAGTACCAGTGTATGTTTATGTAGAAATGAGCAGCTTCATACTTGGAATAATTTTGTATTTGTTAATTCAAAGATAAATAGTAAATAAAGGTGCAGTCATTTCTTAAGACTTAAAAAATAAGGCAAACATATTAATGTAGTAAATTTGTGAAACCAAAAGTTAAATTCAAGAGGCTATCAAGTACAATCTTTCCATTGTCCTTTACTTGGAAAAAAGTTTAAATTAGTTAAATAATAGGTCTTTGATAAAGGAAGGGTTACTGCTTGGCAACTACAAATATACAGAGCAAAAGAAATCCAAATTTAAAAAGATAATATCTGAAAGATAAATACAGTGTGGATACTTTGTGTAAAAATGCTACTAATTTTGTTCGTCATGTAAGAAATGAAAGTCTTGGAAGTCTTCTACAGGTAGTCCTCGACTTACAACCATTCTTTTAGTGACCTTTCAGAGTTACGGCACACACATGATCAAATTTTGGATGCTTGCCAACTAGTTCATATTTATGATGGTTGCAGTGTCTCAGGGTTGCATGATCACCTTTTGCAACCTTCTGACAAGCCAAGTCAATGGGGAAACCAGATTCACTTAACACCAGTGTTATTCATCTAGTAAATGCCAGTGATTCGTTTAACAATGGGCAAGAAAGATCGTAAAGGATGTAATTCACTTAATTGTCATGCTTAGCAGCAGAAATTTGGAGCATAATTGTGGTTGTAAGTCTACTAGTAAGTTTACTATCTGTAGCTCAAGCAGGAGACCCTATATCATACGCAACAAATGGGTGCTCCAACCTCTTGTTTGTGCTTATTTGCACAGCCTTCATTACTGCTGTTAGATTTTAATTTTGCCTTTGCTCAGTAGAGGTTTTCAAATCAGAAGCCAGAGAGTTTTTTTGTTTCCTTAGCTCAGTCTTCTAAACAACTTAGATATTTTAATATTTACTAAGCTGGGCGACAGTCCAGTACTCCCTCTGCTACCCTTTTGTTATGTAAGACTTACAAGCTTCAATGTGTATATTTTACAGGTATGTGGGGAATCTGTCAAGAGATGTCACTGAGGCCCTAATTCTCCAGCTGTTCAGTCAGATTGGACCATGCAAAAATTGCAAAATGATAATGGATGTAAGTTGATACCAGATAAGAATTTTTCATATGCATACAACTTTGTTATACATTGGTCAAAATTATAGAATGTGTTTGTGTACTCATGCCTATGCACAGGAATATTCTTAAGTAATAGTTAGTACCTGCTTGGAGTTAGATCAGGGTCAACACAGAATTCTAGGGAGGTTGAACTTTCTTTCCATAAATTCACATACTAAGACAGAAAAAAGTAGACCAGATAAATGGCTTTAGTTAACCAATATGCAGTGCAGTAAAAATCCCATTTTACCCTAAGTCGTGGTTGTCCAACCTTTTGGCTCGCCTAGTCCGCATTGAGTGAAAAGGAATTGTCTTGGGCCACATGTAAAGCATATAGCATAGTTAACATCTATAATTAATAAGTTTCCTTTGTTTTTTAATGTTTTTTATTAGCTTTTGGGGCTGCATTAATAGCTGTGCAGGACTGCATGTGGCCCATGGGCCACAGATTAGACATGCCTGCTCTAAGCATACTCACACTACTAAATGAAAGTAGATCTTTAATTCAGAGAGGTCCTTGCAAGTTAACTTCCTGTTGCCTGCATCTCATCGACTGTGCTACATGTAGGATACGGAATCACATTCAGAATAGTAAAACATGGTTAGTGTTACTGTTTTTATACTGTAAAGTTTAATATTAAATATTAAAAACTCAATCTAAAAATTACTTTCAAAGGTTCATGAAATCATTTGGAAATCCTGTTAAAGGTAATCCTGTAATCCTGTTAAAGGAAAAATAAAATAAATGAGATTACAAAGAAGAACAAAATATAAAAAGAATGTGTGCCTATTCAAAAATATCCATCAGGTTTAGTAATTCAGGTAGAGATGAATAAGTTTGCACTTTCAGTTTGGCTGTCAAAAAATAATGCATCCATTTAAGAGGTCTAAAACAATGACTTTTGAATACTTTCTTTGGGGAGAGAACGTTCCTTTCTCTGTCAGTATTTTGGTGTGGTTAACAAAGGATCTTCCTAGAGGGTAAGAGTGACTGTTTGTCCTCTCTGTTTAAGCAGACAGCTGGGAATGATCCGTACTGTTTTGTGGAATTCTATGAGCATCGTCACGCAGCCGCAGCTTTAGCGGCAATGAATGGGCGGAAGATAATGGGTAAGGTAAGCTCTCAGGTCTAAAGGGGACGTGGAGCAGGACTGTGGCTTTAAATAGATGGATGAAAGCATGTTTTAAAAAAGAAGAAAATCGAAAGGTAAACTTTTATCCTGTTTGAGCCTTGTGTATTGCAGAATTGAACTGAGTTCTTAAAGAACATTTTAAGCTAAAACTGCATGATGACTTCACAAATGAAACTTGGGGAAAATAGCTTGGCGAAATAAAGCATAAGGTTATAAAAAGGAAAACTATTTAAAGTTACTTGCTATTCAACTTCATTTGTGGAAGTGTCTCTGTCGTTTTTTGATATACCACTTAATTGCTAAATACAGCAAAGTCATGTTTTAAATATTGCAAAACCTCAATGTAACAGATGCCTGTTTAGCAGCCTTTGGATTTCATGGATGAATTTTTTTGCCAGGACTTTTCCCAGAAGCAGTGAGCAAGTTTGTTGCCCCTGAAGTAGATAAATCATCTACATTTAATTAATATTAATTGCAGTGACTTATGTCATCTGTATATGATGGTATAGCCCACATGACAAATTGCCATGAACAATACGATTTGCAGTTCCCCTGACATTCGGGAACAATGCCTTCTCTCTCTCCTCCCTCCCCCCCCCCAATCTGTTAATTCAAGGTTTCACTATATAATATGTCAAATCATTGACAGGTCTGCAGATTATATTAATCTTTGTTCTAACTTTCCTGGATATAATTCTAGTAAATATTATTTCTAGGAGGTCAAAGTGAACTGGGCAACAACCCCCAGCAGCCAGAAGAAAGATACCAGCAGTAAGTCCCTTCCTATCCTGAGTCATTACTCTTTATTTGCACAAAAGTGTTTTTAATGTTAAGCAATAAGCATCATGCAAATATTTGCCCTATTATTTTGATCATTATCCTAAGAATTTATTTAATGTGTTTGTGTTAATAAACTTAAGAACAAATCTAATCTTTGTCATCAGGTAGTACCGTTGTCAACACACTGCGTTCACAAGGTAATTGTATCTTCTTAAACATAAAATGAAATCTCTCAGGGGTATCTATTCACTAACCGCCTGAAGCTATTGGGGGGGGTGATTATGTTGTCGCAAGCTTTCTGCCTCCTCCTCCTCTCTCAGATGGATCAGGATGTGGACTGTTGCTGACTTGTAAGCCCTGTGACCCAAGTGGGCATGTCCCCTCTGAGGGGAAGCTGCTGCCCGCGCTGCACCCCCACATTTCTTGTGGGGTACCAGTTGCTCCTCCAATTGGATCTTTCTTCCCTCCTGTTATTCGGCATCCCGGGGCTGCCTCTCTACTTGCCCGGCCTGAGAGCTCTGAGAACTTGGGGAGGATGTAAAGGGATTCTTGCCAGAGCGGTGCTGTTGCAGCACCAGGTGTGCCGTGAAACCTGTTAGAGGTGCGGAAAATTGAAGTGGGCTTTGTGTGACTATGAAGAACCTCCTTAGATATGACACCTGTGTTTCGCCAGTTCTTATGTAAATGGATCTAATCTAAATTATGAAGGGATTACTCTTTCCGTTCTGTTGCCTTCAGTCTTAGTTCACTTGCTCATGGATTTCACATACTTTGAATTCACATGGATTCACATGGTGTAAAGGCTGGGCAATCAAAACTCTTGGCTTTTCAGAAAACTGTCAAATACTTTAACATCAAACTGTTGCAATGCAAGGTATCTTTTTGACTGTTCTTCACAAAATATGACTTAAGTTTGAGCTATATGTAACTTAGGTTCTCTATAACTAGTTTGTATAAATTTTACTCTCTTTTGCTCACGGAACCAGTAGATGTGGTAGCTTTTTTAATGCTAGTCCTACAAAACAAAGCTACAAATGCAGCATATTGTTTGCTCTGGCTTTGAGCTAGATGAGCATAGTTCTCATGGTAATACATTTTCTACTATGAATAATTACAGATAATATAAAAACAATAAATGTTAGTTTTATGTAAATTTTCTATACTTTTGTACTGCCATGTCTCCTGACGGATATATAATAAAACAATGTTGTATTTTGTTATCTGATAGGTTAATAAAATCTAGTTTTCATATAGTTTCTATTTGTGTGGAAATCAGTGCAAGATTTTTAAAATTACCATCACCTACACTTCTATGAGCACTCTGCAAACTTGTACATTTTTCTCTTTTCTTGAAAAGACCACTTCCATGTCTTTGTTGGAGACCTCAGCCCAGAAATTACAACTGAAGATATAAAAGCAGCTTTTGCACCATTTGGAAGAATATCGTAAGTAGCGTCTTATTGTCAGATACTGGGGGCAATCAAGTATTCAGTTGAATGCTGTGAATGGTGTTGGCAAAATAATTTATATTCTCTAAAGAGAAGCATTTTTTTTGTATTTGTTCAGATTATCAAATAATCCAGTTAGTTTTACTAATTGTGCTTACTATTTTAGACGATACGTACATTTTACAATATTTGAAACTCTGTGTTCTATGACTTATTTAGTTCACTTTCTAGAACGGATTCTCATGATAAGTAAGGTCTCTTGAGTGTCTCCTGAGGTATCATATAGTCTCATTAAAGCAGCTTTCAAATTCATCGGGTTTCGGAGAAAATGTGGCCTGCAAGACTTTGGCTTTTTGTGAAATGGGTGCTCTATTAAATAAAATAAACTAGAAATTGGTATCCAGTGTTGTAGTGCATTGCTGCGGTTGCTACAGATGTCCAGTGAAGCTAGAGTGACATGGTAACAATGTATCCTTTTATTTAATCGGATTTTAGGACTCGCCAGAGGTTCAATAACAGTAACAATAGCTTGAAAAACTGATTTCTAAATGTAGAACCTCATGAACTGATTCATTCGTTTTGTAACTTGTGCAGACCTCCTGAGAGCCAAGGGAGATGAGTGGGTCTCTTGCTTCCTCCTCTCGAAGACTGCTCTTCAAATTATTCCTGGCTGTTGCAAACCTTGATTCAACCACACCTCAATTAGCTATTTTCAGGACTGATAAAAGCCAAGAACAAGTTGTCTTGTATGCTGCTCACATTGCCTGGATCTATGCAGTGCAGTGCAGGGCCACCAGCAGGCGATCACAAGGGCTCTGGGCAACTGGGAGAACTCGCCTCCCAGCTGCTACACAGGTGTCTGGAAATCTTCCCTTTATTGCAGATTAAAAATGGTTTCTTTTATTAAAAATCAGATTGCCCAATTGGGATTAGCATTAGTATAGATGAAATTAGGGTGCCGGCTGCCCTTTTTGCCCATTTCGTCCTATGTGGCACGGACAATAATGATTAAAGTAGAGATCAGGGAGAGAGCATTCCTAGAGCAGCTGGTCTCTGCTGGCAGCCAGATGAGAGAGTTTGCTCTCTTGCCCCTGTTTGCATGGTACAAATTACTTGAAGAGACCACTTGAGCCTCAAAGAACTTAGAAGCTGCTCTGAGCCAAAAAAGCCTGCTGAGTTCAATTCAGCTGTTCATATGATGCACAACCCTTGAGCCTAGTTAGGGTTCATCCATCCATTTTGAACGGGTGATAAGAGGCTGCCTGTTTTGCCCACAAAACTATGAGGAAGATCCAACAAATGTTTCCCTTTGCAAGGCCTCTTGCTAGTGCTTGTGTTCTAGCATTGTTCCCTTCATGAAATCCCATTAAACAAAAATAGGATCTGTGACTGCTCCTGGCCAGCAAAAGGAAGAATGGGGCTATTTTCTCCCTATCCCTAGAGGTGTCTCTGTGCCCATGGGAGACTCGAGGCAGCCCTCTCTGCCTTAGGCCCAGCTGCCAGTAAATGCTGCGCCAGGATTGCCTAGTCTTAAAGGCCCCCAGCTGTCTCTGGCTTGGGGGATGTTGGGAGTCTTTTACGGCCGCTCCCTCAAAATAGCTGCATGGCCACCCTTTTTCCAGACAGCAGATATCTGCCCCTTGTAAGATATTTTCCTTCTGGCTTCGCCTTTCTGTCTCTCCAGCCCAAACAAGAATTGATCCAAACAAGACGCTTAAGCTGCAGCCTGGATCCTGAGGCTTGTGCTCCTTTTCCTTATATCAGAGTTTTTTCTTTCACCTATTTATTTAGCCACAGGTATTGTGGCTGCCTATCTTAAACAAATGACTGGGCAACTAACAATACCTAAGAAGCCATGTTAATGGAAAACAAACTTAAACAATAAGGAATTATGTTAAGAATAATCATAATTCTCTTACAATACAATATGTATTTAATAATTAAATTTGTATAGCCGCCCATCTCACAAAAAACGACTATACTACTTATTCTGAAAAAAGCAGAGTATTTTATGTTGTAATTAGGTAGTAATCCTAGTGCATGTCAAGGGGTACCGTGTTGAAAATTAAAATACTTGATGGTAGGCTCTGATTTGTTTTGAGAAAAAGTTTTGCTTCTGGGGGAAAAGGAAGCCTTTGACCAAAGGTTATTCTTACTGGGGTTTTTTCTTAAAGAAGAACTTTTGGTTAAAATATTTTGGCTGCTGGGATTCAGAAGCAAAATGTATAATGCATAAACATTATTCCGAGATTTATAAGCTAAAAATCACTTCGGTTTTTGTTTAAAGGATAAACCAGTTTGGTGTAGTAGTTAAGACATCAGGCTAGAAACCAGGAAACTATGAGATCTAGTCCCACCTTGGACATCAAGCCAGTCAGTTCTCTCAGCCCTAGAGAGGAGGCAGTGGCAAACCACTTCTGACAAACCTTAGCAAAAAACTGCAGGGACATGTCCAGGCACTCTCTGAGAATTGGACAAAATTGAATGGAAGTAAAAAGCAACCTTTAATATTTACGTATAATGCATTGAATACCAGCATAAAATGTGTTGTTTGTGAGCTGCAGTTGAAGTATCCGATTCATGGCCCTTTTCAGGGATCAACCCCTAATGTCAGTGAAGGTGATGGGCATGTGTACTCCAGTCCCACCCCTCTGCCTCCCTGAATGAGGGGCAGAACTAATCATAGATAACTTGAGCTGCACTGATTTGCCATTCTCATGAAGACAAATCCATTCAGTTGCACGTGGTTATGGTTCCTCTTCAGATCTTCCATATTCACATGGGAGCCTATGGGGTAGAGAAGGGGAGTGCATTGCCTCCCATCCCTCCTGCACCCCTACAGTTACATCTATAACAGTAAAAGAGTTGGAAGGGACCTTAGAGGTCATCTAGTGCAACCTCCTGCTCACACAGGAGAGGAATTTGAACCGCCGACCTTTCTGATCAACAAGCTCAGCGTCTTAGCCACTGAGCCACCTAACCAAAGGCATGTTGGCCTTTAAAGAGTGCAGTACTTTTGTGGAGGTCTCTAGCCCTTAGTACTGGTAAAAGTCGTCTGTCCTTGTTTTGGAAATAGTTGCTTGATTTTGATTCAGACAGACTGAGATAGAAAGAAGGTGACTCAGTGAATCTAAGCACTTAAGTTCTTCCTCTTTCAAGTGTCCAGTCCATTTCTTCTTCTCCAGCATCTTCTGGACATAATTTTATTCTATTTTGAGGCCTGAGATTTTCAGGGTGCCAGAAACCAGGCTTCACAACCCACAGTTGGTGGATTTACCTAGTAGGATATATAAACATGATATATAGAACTCGATGATGGCTTGGTTCATGGACTTGGCCAATTGAAGGCCTAGAACACATTCCAGAGCAAGATTTGCCCAAGTTTAGTATTTTAAGTTTAAATTTCTGCAATCATAGCAACTCTGTTTTTAATATGATAAACTTGTAAACTCCAGGCAAGAGTAAACTTAAAAAGTTCTGCTAATGCTGTGATGTAAGTCTGCAGTTGGTTCTTGAAGGGGAGGGCCTGTCTGCCACCCACCCCAGCAGGCTTTATTGTAAGTGATTCTCAATAGCTGCATTGAGATTTGTGTCAGCCTAGATGTAGGAAGGGCAAAAGAAAGATTGTACACATCCATCCTCAAAACCAAAAACTTCTGCCCCACTGGCTCGTGGTCCAGAATGCTGGTGCTACTCCTAGCCAGGGTTAGAAGGACCGGTGTACTTATATTACATCAGTAGCCCAAACTCTTGTTCCTTAACCACTGAAGGAGATGTGACAAGAAGGACAGAACATCAGAAAATATTTAAGAATAAAAATATAACCAGCAGTCAGCCTTTCAAGTTTCCTTTATCTAATTCAGAAAGTAGGAGAAGAACATGTACTTCATCTGTTATTTTTTATAGCTGAACTATAATGCTACATATATTGAAAATGTTAAAAACCTATTTTATTCTCTTGACGGGGTAGCTTTCAATTTCTGGGTGAAAATAATTTCTGATATTCTACTGATAGTTCCAGAAGTATTGATTTGAAATATTCAGTATTTGTATAAACTGTAATATATACTTAGAACAAATTGATAATTGTGCAAATGCATTTATTCTATCAGGGTTTGACTAGCATGTCTATGTGTTTGTGGTTTGGGTTCTTATTTAAAAAAAATTATAGTTAAGTGTTAAGTACAGAGAATCATCCATGTCATTATGAAATTAATTGTTCCCTGCTCTAACTTAGTCAACTAAAAGTTTAAGGCAAATACCCATTTCTTCTGGATTATTTGGTTATTTTCTTTTTTATTGAGTAATATCTTTAATGATCTTGATAACTAGTTGGCTGTTTCAGTGATTTTCCAATCCCTTAGCTTCTTCCCTGTATCTTAAGTACCAGAAGGTAGATACTGAATGTCTATAGAAATCTTTGGAGGACTGCTTGGCATCACATGAAGCCTCTTCCAGCTTGAGTGTATGGGACTGTGTCTTTCGGGCACCCTGCATGGCCTTCCCCCTGGCTTTACTCTGTGATTGTGTGTCTGTGCGTGTCAAGTGCCTAAATCGGGTGGGTTGGGGAGGGTAAAGATGGCTGCCTGTCTTAAGCCTTCTCGATAGTGCACCCTTAATGCATAAATTATCTGAGAGGCCCTTAATTAATAAAAATGGCATTTCCACCAGTGGGGTTTAGCTATTGTAGCTGGGTCTTTGTCTTTTTTAACTCAATCTCAAATAATAGGGCTCTGGTTATTTTGCAGAATGTCTCTGAAGAATGGACAGCATTGCCATGGCTAACTGCAAGCTACAGTTCACAGTGGACAAACGTTGTAGTTTTTCTATTTACTTTTATAAATTTTTACTTTATATACTTTGTAGTTTTCAATCAGTCCTGTATGATTGTTAATTACGAATGCAATTTTTAAAAATTATTTAATAGTGTATAGTTTAAAAAACATGTTAGTGTTTATTTTCTTCCATAATGCAACCATTTCTGAAAATGTCAATTTCTCAAAATTTACAGCTGCCCAAGTCCAAAAAGGGGGTAACGAATTGACCTGAGAAAATTAAAGAATTCAGTTAACAGGCGACGTATGCCTTTTAATTCCTATTTTTTCATTTTTTCTATTTTCTATTTCTAATAAGTAGGTAGAATGTGTTGGCCAATAGTAAGTTTATAAATTGCATGGTTCAAAAGAGCCTGTTGCTAATATGCTAGTCAACTACATGCCCTCAGTTATTCCTTTGAATAGCTGCTTTGACCATGCCTAGTGTTTTTAACAGTATATAAGAGCATTGAACTGTGAACCAACGACTGTAAAATAGTTGTTTTTAAAGCTATTGATTTTGCATGTTTACAGAATTAAGTTTAATATTTGCTATCATATGATAAGACTTTAGTAAAAGGGAAAATTGCTTTGACTGTATATTGCTGGTGCATTTAAGAAGTTCATTTTATTAAAGGAGAAACATGAGAAATGAGCTGCGTGTGAGACATTTTTTACTTGGATTCTGTTCAGTTGATGCTTAACTGGCTTTCTCTTTCCTTTCCAGGGATGCCCGAGTTGTTAAGGACATGGCAACAGGAAAATCAAAAGGATATGGCTTTGTTTCTTTCTTCAATAAATGGGTGAGTTCCTGCGTTTTGACTGATGATTTTTATACCCAACGCACAGCTGGTCAAACGTATCCAACTATTACGAAAGGCATCTTGGTGAAGTTGGTTGTGCAATAATGTGCAGTAAGGAAAGCTGAAATAGTTAGATTTGTTCTATTTCAGATGTCTTGTGGAAGTAAACTACACCTCCCTTTAATCTCTTGCCCCCTCTTACAGTTTTTAAATTTATTTATATATACCATTTTATAGTTATGTGTGATGGATGATCCGGATACAAGAACAGCAGGGCAACTGCAACACTTACCTTTGTTTGGTTTTGGAAATAATGATCAATCTAGTCTTCAACTAATACAATGAAAGTTAAATTACCTGCATTTCATAGAATTTCACTTCATAATGCTTGTATATGCACATTTCTTTTAAAATAGATACTGCTCTTTTCTGTAAAAAAGCATAATCTTTTAGTCTTCATTTGTTAATAAATGATTCTTTTATGATACAATTCTTGAAATATGTTGGAAATGTAGAGTATAGTGAGCCACAAATGTTTTGTAAATTAGAGTGATATAATTTGAATCCTCTTGGTAAATTTAAAGATAAGATTTTGATTCTTTAGATGTGCTACTATAATAAATGTTTATGACAGAGAATTTACTATGATTTAGTATTTTTTGAAGGGTTTTTTTTAAAGATATTTTTTTCTGGACCTGGATAGGATGCAGAAAATGCAATTCAACAAATGGGGGGACAGTGGCTTGGTGGAAGACAAATCAGGACTAATTGGGCAACACGCAAACCTCCAGCTCCAAAGAGTACATATGAATGTGAGTAGCCTTCAAAATAAACCAGAATTTCCAGCTATAAGAAACAAGCTTTTCCGAACCCAAAGGGACTTTTCTTTGCCAAGGACAATTGTATCTGATTAATGGGCTGTTGCTGGGGCTGAAAGATTTAATTCTCTAAATTTTCAGAATACGCTTTGAATTCCTACCAGTCTTAGATTGTGAACTACGGTAAATATTTCAGAGATTGAAATTAATGCCACTTAGTTAATTGTAAAGGGAAATCAACCCCGACCATCCTTTGGAAGGGCAGAGACTGAAGCTCAAATACTTTGACCACCAGATGAGGTGAGGGGACTCATTAGAAAAGACCCTGAGATTGAGGAAGCCTTAAGGCAAAAGGAGAGGAGGAGGAGGGCAGAGGAGGAGAGGCTTAGAGAGGGGCATCAATGCAACAAACCTGTGGTTGGGCAAACTCGGGGGTTGGGGCTGGCATGCTGTGGTCCATGGAGTCACGAAGAGTCGGACATGACTTAGCGACTGAACAGCAACAAAAAGTAAATCGTTAGGTTAGATAGTTTTCCAAATGTCATTTCTTGTGTTTCATTATATCCAATATTTTAGACAACTTTGTTTTATTGCAAATAAATCAGACGGGTAAAACCTTTGTGTTTTTTTATATAGCAAATGCCAAACAACTCTCCTACGATGATGTTGTAAATCAGTCCAGTCCAAGCAACTGCACTGTGTATTGCGGTGGCGTAACTTCAGGTCTGACAGGTAGGATATGCCATCAATTTCGTGTGACCTTGTGGAGGACAGTTGAGGTGGACATTCTGAAATCTTTTTGTTCTTCTTGTTCGCAGAACAGCTAATGCGCCAGACATTTTCTCCATTTGGGCAGATAATGGAAATTCGAGTCTTTCCAGATAAAGGGTACTCCTTTGTACGGTATGAAAATATTTCTCTTACACACCCTATTTGTGTTTTCAGAAGTTTTATAAAACCTTCTCTAGTTAAGACTCCAACTAATGTGCAAATTCACATTCATAAGTGAATGTTGTTGTATACAAAACATTTTTAATACAAAGTTTCATTCACATCTGAAAAACACAGCTCAGACTTTGGCAACTGCATAAGCACTTTAACCAGCATGAAGGAGTTGGTTGGAAGGAACCTCCCCCTTCAGCCCTGGACCACAGCATGGCCACCCAGATGGCTCCATCCAGGCAAATCCTGTGGCTCTCTTGTTTGAGCAAAAGGGGTGATGATGCCTTTGGAAAAGCAGCCCTTGAAACGAGTCGCTATTTTATTCTTGCATCGAATTAAGTCACTTGGGTCACCTCCTTATTCTAGATTGGTGATTCACAATCTTAGCAACTTTATGTGGACATCAGCTCCCCAAACTCCCCACCCAGTATATTGGATGTCCACAAATCTTAACAGTTCCCAAGGTTGAGGAACATCAATCTGGAATGTTTCCATCCTATCCTACACCGTCTACAAAACTATGAAGAGGAAGGGAAGCAAACCCTGAAAAGGTTTGGGAAAGAAAATGAGATAGCTTGATACTGAGCTGGATACCACAGTAAGGGAACAGTTGGAAACAGAGAGGAAAGTGTAGCGCAGGCGTTTTCTTCTTTCAGATAAAAAGGGTTTCCTAAGCGTCCATATTAATCTAAAGTGACACCAGATACTTCTTAAAATAAGTCTACCCTATCTCCTAAATAAAGTCCTGTATTCGGTATTTTAGAAGGTCTCTTAGAACAACAGAGGTGGAGGGAAACTCGGAGGTCTTCTAGTTCAAAACCCTGCTCAAGCAGGAGGCCCTAATACCATTGCAGTCAAATAACCGGCCTGTCTCTTAAAAGCCTCCAGCGAGGGAGCACACACACACACCGCTTCTGATGGCAGGCCGTTCCCATTGGTTAATTGCTCTCACAGTCAGGAAATTTCTCTCTTAGAGCTATGTTTAATCATTTCCCATCCGTTACTTTTTGTCCTGCCCTCGGGTTTTAGAGAATGTCAACCCACCTCTCTTCTGTGACAGCCTCTCAAGTCTTGGAAGACTGTTATCAATATTTCTCTCTCCCCTCCCCCCCCTTTCTCTTTGCTAGATTAGAAATTCCTAATTTCTGCACTGCTCATTGTATGGTTTAGCCTGCAGCCCCATAAATATCTTTGTTGCTCCTCTTGCATTCTTTCTAGAGCCTCAATATCTGTTCTGCATCATGGTGACCGGAAGTTTGATGTAGTATTAACGTGTGGTCTTAACAGTGCAGTATAAAGTGGTAGTATCACTTTATGTGATATTGATGCTATTACTCTACCAAGGACTGTGTGGGCTTCTTTGGCAGCTGCAACACACTGCTGTCTCATACTTGTCTGGTTGTCCACTAGGATTTTCAGATCCCTCTCATTGTTACTGCCGTTGAGCCAGAGACCACTTATTCTATACGTGTACATTTTTGTCTATAAGACCTTCCTTTTCTCCTTACTGAATTGCATTTTGTTGAATAGGGCCCAGTCCTATAAATAATGCCCAGTGCAATAAATAAATAAATACTTCCAAAGTTTTAGCGATTCCTCCCAGCTTGGTGTTGTCTGCAAGTTTCAGGTGTTCCCCTTCTGTCCCCTTATCTAAACAATGTATGAAGATATTGAAGCGTACTGGGCCCAAGACAAAACCTTGAGGTACCCTACTACTTCCTTCCTTCCTTCCATGTAGAGGTCGTTCCATTAAGGACAACACATTGAGTTGGGTGGTGTGTAGTATACCTCCTTTTCCTTTTATATTAACCCAAATGCATTCGAGAAGGTTTTTTTCCTTGGATTTTTGCATTGCTCTAGAGGTGTAGTTATTTCTTACATGTAAGCCCAAAGCTCTGGCTTTGCCAGTTAACTTGGGGGGCCTCCAATGGTGGAGCATCACAGTGGAGGTGGTTGGTGTATTAACAACAGATCGCATCTCTCCCCCCCTCCCCCCTTTCCCATCTGTAATTAGATCACTGTGTTTGCTTGTATTAAGTTACGTTTTTAGTACATGTATATCTTTGATGATTGTAAGCCACCCAGATTTACCCTGTAGTGAGAAGGGCAGCCAATACATTTTACAAACAAAAAACTGAATAATGTGATTCTAGCACCTCTTTTATTAGGTCTGTTTTGTTGAACAATTTAAATCCTTCTAGCAATATGTTTCCATCATGGTTTCATCCTACCAAGTTTCGATGTTGAACCTGTCCTCACATACTAGGACTTCCACGTTGCCGTGTTTGTTCTTCATATCTGGAGCGTTAGTTTATAGGCATCAGAGTCCTTTTTAATTGTCTCTGCGTTTGCTTCCTACATGTTCTGTTTTATATCTGAGTTCTTTTTTCACACTACTTGAGGTCCTGAGGTTTATGCTTGAGAGTAAGTCCTAAACATTGGTCTCCCTCCCTTTCCAGTTTTAGTCTAAAGACCTTTGGCGAAGCCGAGCCAGTAGTTTTCCAAAAACCATTCTTCCTGGTTTTTGTGTGGCCTGGCCCATCCCCAGTCCTCCCTGCACGCATTTTAGATTGTGGTCTAGGAATCCAAAGTCCTCTCAGAGGCATCATCCTTTAAGCCAGTGGTTGACTTCTAAAATCTTCCGTTTTCTCATTGGATGTTGACCTTCCATTGGAAGTACAGAGGAAAACCCCATCTGTGCCCCCCTCTCTTTGATCTTCATGGCTAGCTGTCTCCTGGTGTTGTTCCTGGCTCTTTGTTGCATCATTCATCCCCACATGAAAGAGGAAAAAGGATAATCTGGGGGTTGATTATTTTGAATAATCTGTCAGGTCTTAGATCTTTGCTCCTTGGAGACCAAATACCTCCCTTGATAGATTGCCTGGTCTACAAATGGCAGTTTCCATTCCTCTGAGTAGTGAGTCTTTTGCATTTCATCTAGACATTATAGCTGTTGAAATCATAGCATTGGAAGGATCAAATAAAGTAAAACAAGTGTTTTTGTCACGATGCTGTGTGGGTGAGAATGCTTCAGACTTACTTTCTGCATGTGTCACGATGTCACCTGACTTCCAGCGCAGAGCATGTGGCTATAGATTGTGTCTTTCAACTTGTCCTCAAAATGCAACTTTCCCGGCATTGTCCTCCTCCATGTGGACAGCATGTGCGTATTCATATTAATGAAGAATTGTTGCATGATCTTTTATTTTCTGTCTCATTAATGATGGTGATTATGTTCATTTACTCCCTTTTATGTGCTTTATACAGGTTCAATTCTCATGAAAGTGCTGCACACGCAATTGTTTCAGTCAATGGCACCACAATAGAAGGACATGTGGTGAAATGCTATTGGGGCAAAGAGACACCAGACATGATCAACCCAATTCAACAGGTAAGAGTCCTTTGCTGTTATTACCTGTCTCGCTGAAAAGCATTCCCAAAATTACTACATAGATATTTCCTCAAGATGGATTCCATATCCCTTTTCTTTGCTATTCATTTATAGTCTGATGATCATAGTTGGAAGGTGGGTAGAAATTAGCTATAATAAGTGTCATAGTGAAGAACTCGTCCGAGTACTAATATGAAGTAAAATGATTTCCCTGTGCTTTATTAGGCATGAATTTGCAAAGCGATTTTGCCTTTGTTACATGCTAACTTTTGACCATCAATAATGTCTTCAGCAGAATCAAGTGGGCTATCCACCACCTTATGGGCAGTGGGGCCAGTGGTATGGAAACGCCCAGCAGATTGGCCAGTATATGCCTAATGGCTGGCAAGTCCCTGCATACGGAATGTATGGGCAGGCATGGAACCAGGGATTCAGGTAAGGCTTGGAGTTTGCCGAGGCTTGCTGACAGCAATGAAAATGAAAGTACACATAGTTAGAGCACTAAGTTTTCATTTTTAACATGTTCATAGATTACTGTTATGTGCTTGTTTGAAAAACAGCATTTGTATCTTCACCAGTTTATTTTTATATATTTGTAGGTTGCAAAAAAGGGATAAAATACTAATTAAACCAGCATTAAAAGCTTACTACAAAATTAGACAGTCCTAAAAAAGTTAAATGAATCAGTAATAAATTTTATTCACCAAAAGGTTGATTAAATAAACAGCTCTTAAACAGCTCTAGCAGCAGCGGAACATTTGATGAACTGAGTTGCCTTCAAACATGCCCAGTTCGTAGTTACTGTAGTCTGAAAATATGTAACGGTAGTTACTGAAGGCCCTCGGGTTGATAGAATGTTGTGATCCCAGAGTTGCGGTATTATGGAAAATATACAAGAAATACTCAACATGATTGCTTGCTGTTGTCTTCCTATTACAATGCAAGCTTTATCTAACCTCGTTTCCTCTTCCATTCAGTCAGACACAGTCATCTGCAGCATGGATGGGTGCAAATTATGGTGTACCGCCCCCTCCTCCGCCCCCCCCACCACCACCCCAGGGGCAAAATGGAAGTGTTCTAACTAGTCAAACTGGATATCGGATGGCAGGTTTTGAAACGCAGTGAGAGGCAGAAGGACTCTGGAATAGAACACCTGTGGCTTTGAGGCTGTATGGAGCATTGTAAAATCCTTTGTTTACTTAAAAAAATCTATCCAATCAAGTCAGTGCAAAAGTCAAACAGTATTTATTTTTAATCATGAAACTTTGTTGTTGTTCACGCTTTTTTTTAAAGACACACAGGAAATACTAGATGCTGGATATCTGCCAACTTTTGCCTTCTTTTCCTCTTTTGAGATGTGTTTCTTAAGATCCATGTTTGAAACACAACTAATGCAGGGATTTCTGCCACTTTTAGTATAGCGGCAGGAAATTGCACAATATCAAACTTTTTTTTTTCCACTGAAGTAGTATGCAGTCTAGTTTGCATTCCTAATATGACTTAAATGTACATGAAAGAAGTTATACGAGAGAAAAAAGACACGCCAAAACTGTGTGAATTCTGGGGGTTTATTATAATCTTCAGTTTGTGCACAATTCTGTTTTAAAGAGAGCCTGATGTATAAAGTGTCCATCTCCTTGCTTTTGTTATACTGGGATTTCAAATATAACTTATTCGTTTACATTATTTTGTATCTAAAACATTTTTCGGAAAGTGGTTTTTGCCTTACTGTCACTATTAAATTATGAAGGAGGAGTCAGGATGCGGGCAAGCGCCTGGTCTTCAGAGAATCCAGCTCTGCGCTCTGCTCGATGTCAGGAGGCGCCTGGGGAGGTCCCTGATGAACATAAGCCCAGTTCAGATCTTATTCAAATGTGACACAATCTTAGGAGCCAGCTTTTTAAAACCTGTCCGTTTTTACATTTACATGTATCCTTTATCATGTCAACTATTTTAGCAAATTAATATTTTCACAAAAGTCGCTCAGCTTTTGTATGTCTCCTTTGAAAGTAAGAGACAGAAAGACCTCTACATGACTTATGGCTATAATTTAAGCTTTGACTTTTGCATGTGAATATTCTAATACACTGTTAGACTTTGAATAAACAGTCATGCTCTCATTTTTCAGAGATATAGAGAATACATTGGTCTTACCAGCTTTTTACTCACATGGAGCAAGTCTGACTTGATTTAGCATGTACAGATAGAGCTATTAAACTACATAGCATTGTGTGTATCAAGCCAGGAGTAAAAGGAGTGCTCCAACTGAAGCCTGAAGGACCAACTGGATAAAGCATTTTTAAATTGTTCAGAGGCCAAATAATAATAATAATTAATAATAGCATTATCCTACCTCCTAGCTAGCTTTCAGAAGATGCAGAAAGAGCGCTACCCTGGGTGTAGTGATTATATATCCCAAGTAACATCCGGGCACAGGGAGGTGTTTGCTTTCCGTTCTGCATTGGTTGTAGTGGAGCAACCGATTGAGAAGTTGCTGGTATGCACAAGACAGTGAGTGGCCACCCTCATTTCATGGAACAAAAGGGGCCAGAACCAAAGTAGAGAGTTGGCTGCTAAGAAAACAAATTGTTCTCTTGTAGACAAATCCTGGCCCTAACATTTTATAAATAAAGCATCCCCAAAAGATGCCATTGAACTTGTACATTAATTTCACTCATGTCTGCTTCCTTTAAAATTTGTATAAACCTGTCTTCTTTCTGCTTACTATCTCTGCCTGCACAATTCTTTTAAGAGAGAAATGTGAATAGGTCTGAGGTGAGCCTGGTGCCATTCGGGGAGTTTTCTTTGTATATATTTTCAACAGCAGAATTGAGTACAGATTTCTTTCACAGAAGCCAGCTAAGATCCCACAGCCAGCAAACCAAGAAAGCTTTCGACATCTTGACAATGTTTGTTGTTGTCCCGGAGTATCATCCCTTGAGTTGACAGCAACTCAGGCTTTAATGCATTTCAACAATATGTAAATATTTGAAAGGGTAACGCAAAAAAAAAGTATTTTAAAAAAGTTGATTACCGCTTCAGTCTGACAGTACTAGGAAAGCAGTGGATTGTCCTGGTGGTTTCCTCGGAGGAGGCCCTTCCCTCCTGAGCCTCTGTGAACCAGAGCTGGTTCTGTGCCCCGTTAGGGGAAGGTTTTTAAGCGCCATTGATGGGGTCTCCCTTGTTGCTGCAAAAGAGGCTGTGGGACCCTTCCTTTTAGCTGCTGCCCCCTTTCCCCCAGCTTCTCACCCAGGCATCAGCTTTGTTACTCTGACGTGTAAACAGGTGAACAGTCTTCAGGCAGCGGGAGAAAGGGCTGCCTGGGGGGGGGGGGGTGTTTTTTTGTAAGTAGCAGCCTGGATTTTTTTTTTTGTGTTTGAACTTTGGAAGCTTCATTTAAAAGAATGTGTTTTGATACTTATGTACAGAAGTTAAGAACTTCACTCCAGAAGCCCTGACTTTGGAAAGCCATTCAGATGTTAATAAAAGATGTGAGCTCGCATTTACCTTTGTATATTTTAAATGGTTTTCCTTTTTAGCGCTTCCAAGCTTGCTTTGGGGGAAGAGGTTGGCAGCGGAACGAAGTCGCTGTTCGCCGCGATGCCTTGGGGGGCTTTCACCGGCCTCCCCCAGAGGTCGGAGCGGGAGGCTGCTCCGAAGCCAGAGCCATCGGCGGGAGGCGCAACGGAGAAGCCCCCTAGGGCCCCGCTGGGCGCGGAGAGCCTCCCTCCTCCGCGGCTGCGCCCAGCTCCCGCGAGCCAGAGGCGGGTGCGGGGCGCCACGTGCCTCTTCCGGACCAGCGGGGCCCGGACTCGGTCTCCCGTGGTGCTTCGCGCCGTCCGCTCCGGCCAATGAGAACCTTCGTTACAGAAGGATTTCGCGAGCCATTTGTAAGAAGCCATCGCGAAGGCCGCTCGCCGCCTTTCCTCGCCGGCCGCCGGGCCGAGAAGTGGGGAGGGGGGCCTCCAGGTAAAGGCGACGCAGAGGGACCCGCGGGGGCGAGGGCAGGAAATGACGACGCGCGGCCTGGCGGTCCCCGGTTGCCAGGGCGACCGGCAGCAGCGCGTGACGTCATTGGCGGTCGGGTAGCGTGGGGCGCTCGGAGCAGCTTCCGGGTGTTTGTGGACTCCACCTCCCAGAATTCTCCGCAGGGGCGATGTTGACTAGGGCATTCTGGGAGTTGAAGTCCACTCATTTTATAATAGCTAGTTTGAGATCCACAGGGAACGCGCGGCTCCTGGGAAGCGTCCCGGCTTCGTCAGGCCCTTCTCGCTCAGCACGAGGGAGGCCGCTCGGCCGGGAGAAGCTTCCCGGAGCCCGCCCGCCTTCCCATCGCCTGGCCCGGACTTCCAGGCCGGGAAACTCGACCTCCCAGGATTCTCTTCGGTGGCCCCGCTGGCTGTGGGATTGTGGGGGATGAAGTCCGGGGGGCTGGGGCTGGGGCTGTGCTGCCCCCGGGTGCCATTCAGGCGCAAGGGATTTCTCCCGAGCAGAATTTCATCGAGCATAAAAATCGCAGGGACCCTGGAGGTCCTCTAGTCCAACCCTCTGCCCCAGGCAGGAGGCCGCCCGATCTCCCCTCCCTTCCGCCCCGAGAGAGCGCCGGGCATTGTTGCTCCCTGGGCCACGATGAAGGGAAGAGGCTCCTTTACCTCCTCAAAAAAGAAGTATAAGATACAGGGCTCTTCTCCTGCTCGAGCAGGGGCTGGACTAGAAGACCTCCAGGGTCCCTTCAGGCTTCATTCTGCATTCTAAGCGCCTCCCTGCAGAAAGAAGCGGCTTCCGGGCATCCTTGATTCCTCAGATCGTCTGGACCTCCCCTCGGCCAGCCCTTCTCTTGGCCCGTACTGGTCCCACTTCGACCTTAAGAGGAGCCGAAGCAAGGAGAAGGGGGGGGGGGGCTTCTCCACAGGCTTCCTACACCCCCGGGGTCCTTTTAGCTGTCCATGGTGATGGAAGCCTCATCGCTATTTTATGAGCACCTTGCATGGACGCTGCATGTGCAAAGGCTGACACTGACGTGGCCTTCATTGTGACTCCAACACACACACACACACACACACACACACACACACACACACACACACACTGTGACTAGCTCTGGCATCTTTTCAACCCCAAACTTTCTGCTGATTTGGCTGCTCCACAAGGTTTCAGTGGGCAACAAGGAATCCTTTCGCTCAAGGAGTCCAGAGCCTCATTTTGCCCTTAAAAACGCCCCACAGGGGTTCATCCTGCCCACTCCAACTGCTTGATGCCATTGCTGCAGTCAGTTTCACACTTGCAGCTTCCTGCAGCGTGGGAATTGGACACACACACACACACACACCACTAGATAGCCCTAATCTTGCACCAAAACTAGTTTTGGTCCTCCCTGGACCAAAGGCTCTGCTCAGCTTTTGGCCCTGAATCCTCTTCAGAGCTGCTCTAAAGGAGAAGCGGCTTCCCCGTCTTCTCCTCCTCCTTCCAGTGGCAGGGAGGGGGTCCTGCTGCTTTGAGAACCAGGGAGAGTGGAGGGACTGAGGCTTCATTGTGACACCAGCAGAATCCTGAGGAGGATTCATGGCATTCCGCCCTTTCCTGTCCCCTGCAGAGCTGGGAGCGGCTCAGAGCGGCTGCCCACAGACTCTGCTCAGGGCTGAACCACTCGGTGAACCACACCGTCTCCTGGCAATGGTGGGCATCAGAGGATGGGGAAGGGGCACGTTTTCAGCTTCTCCTTGATGCTTTTTAGGTTTTGGCTTTCTTTTCCTGCAACTCAGATCAGCTCAGCCAGCTTCTCTGGAGAATAACCGAAAACATCTCCTTCTCTCCGTTGTAGGAGATGGCACACTAAGGAGGTGATCAGATTGGCCGAAGCAGGACTTTTTTTCCTGGCCTCCCTAGTTTTGTTGTTCTTCCGCTGACAAGGTGGATGGAAGCAGGCTGAGATGAGCTCTTCCCTGTAGTGTTAGCTCTGCTCTTGGTGCCAGAAAACTCAGTCTCGGCAGCAAATGGGTGTGTGTGTGTGAGTCCAGGAGGTTGCTTTGCATCTTGGAGGCAAACTTTCTGTTCGTCCATTGAAGAAGGCCAGATGTCTGAGCAAAGGTAGGCCATCTCAGGTGCTGAGTGTGGCAGGTAGATCTGGATGATGGGTTATAATCTCTCTAGGAAGTTCTCCTATGCAAACCATGGTAAACTGAAGTAGTGGAAAAGGTCTCTTAAAATAAGCTCTGTTCTGTCACTATCTTTAGGATAATTCCCCAGTTGGATGTGCTTTTTAAAAAATTGGTTTATGGTGCTCCTTAGATGTCCCACCTGTGGCACCAGGATTGCTCTCTGTATTTCATAGAAGGGACCTTGCAGGTCTTCTAGTCCAGCCCCCTGCATAAGTAGGAAACCTTATACCATTCCAGACAAGTGACCATCCAGTCCCTTCTTAAAAGCATCCAGTATGAAGCACCCACAACTTCTGGAGGCAAGGAGTTCCACTGATTAATTGTTCTCACAGTCAGGAAATTTCTCCTTAGTTCTAGATTGCTTCTCTCCTTGGTTAGTCTCCATCCATTGTTTCTTGTCTTGCCTTCTGGTGCTTTGGAAAATAGTCTTTGTAGGAGCCCCTCAAATCTTGGAACATACTCAGTTCCTGCAATCCTCCTTTGTATGTTTTAGCTTCCTAAGTCTCAACATCTTTTTTATATTGTGACCAGAACTGGATACTTTATTTCAAATGTGATCTTACTAAGGCAGTCGTTCTCAACCTTCTTAATGAATAGAATAGAGAATAGAATAGAATTCTTTATTGGCCAAGTGTGATTGGACACACAAGGAATTTGTCTTGGTGCAT
>JANHFM010002217.1:0-11422 GCA_032468115.1 Grayia smithii
ATTCCAGTATTTGAGGGGCTGCCACAAAGAAGATGAGGTCAAATTATTCTACAAAGCATCAGAAGGCAGGACAAGAAACAATGGTTGGAAACTAACCAGAGAGAAGCAACCTGGAATTAAGGAAAAACTTCCTAACAGTGAGGACAATTAACCAGTGGAAAAGCTTGCCTTCAGAAATTGTGGGCGCTCCATCACCGGTTTTTAAGAAGAGACTAAACAGTCACTTATCCGAAATGGTATAGGTTCTCCTGCTTGAGCAGGGGCTGGACTAGAAGGCCTCCAAGGTCCCTTCCAGCTCATTCTATTCTGAATATATTCTGAATGTATGTGAAAGCCTTGACTGACCAAACCTACAATGGATGAGAAATCAATATATCCATGGGTCTTTCTGGTGACCCCGGGACACGATTTTTTCCTTTCCCTGTTCACGTTTCTTGCCTTTTATTTGGCTTACTACTTCTTTTCTGTACCCAGGATAACATCCCAAAAGAAATAATTTGATGCATCTGTACATATGTATTTAACTGTATCTTAGAGCATTTCAACTTTATTTATATTATATACTTATCCCATGCAACTCTTTTTAGATACGAAGGGAACAGAAGTTGACAAATTCCTACAGCAACTTCATAGTGACAATATGCTTTCTTCTATTTATGCAGGTAGCAGAGAGGTCACATCACCTTCTACATAAAAATATGATAATCTTGTAAACAATGATATAAAATAAGCTAATGTCCTATAGTAGTACTGTAGATCAATGTGGTTTAATATTTTCATCACCCTATAGAAACAAGTAGTAGAAGGGTTTCACTTTGTTTCATTTAAATGAGTAGATATAAAAAATGGATTTATATTCTCCCATCTCCTTTCTTCCTGCCTAATCTACATACTGATCCATGGGAATATAATACAGTATAAACTGACATCTATATTTTACTGCCTTCCAGAATCTCTGCTTCCATCGGATTCAGATTTTTTTTTAAAAGGAAGCAAGCATTTTGCAAACCAAGCACTGGTATAGTTTGACTAATGCAACTGGGACCTCTTAGTCCATAAGCATTTCCTCCTAAAAAATAGTTTATTCATTCAATTTAAATCCCACAGGGCTCCTGACAGCTGACAATTTTGTGTACACAAATACCCATCATCGGAAACAAGACTCCACTTGGGAGTTCCCTAACAAAAAACATTTTAGAGGAAGTGGCTTAAAGCGGATCGCTTATGGCATTCCTAATAGGATTGCTTAGCTTCTTGGGATGAACCCATGTAGGGATTTTTGAATCATGTTGGAATCGTGAATCTTTACGATGGACAGTGTGTAAATGTAATACACCAATGAATATATCAATTTCAGTTTGTGAATCCTACTCAGCCAATTAGAACTGTGAAAAAAGGATTTTCAAACTCAGTTAACTGGGGTGTTTTTTATTTAACGGCAGTTCCTCCTCCTTTTCACAACCTTTGAGGTGGGAGTTATTCATAGAATTACCTATATTTTATGTAAATGGTTACACTGTAAAAGAATATAGACAAATGTGTTTCCCACACATATGGAGCCTCAATAAATCCATTATTTAAAATGAACAGTATATGAGAGAAACCTGGGAAGCAAGCTCCTGCAGGTCCATTACAAAGCCTGGATAAAGGGGCATGATGAGGGCCTTCAAGAGACACCAGTGAATTGACTTATAAAATACGTTTTTTCACAATTCTACTTGGCTGAGGAGTCACTAATTTCTGTCTTGAACTTTTTAATTGGACTGCCAACAAAAGTCTAAGTGACACACAGTGAATTTGAGCCCGGCAGTGACCAGATGCTGACATCCCGGAAGGGAAGAGATGGGGATGGTTAAGAGGGAAATGGCAGACAAACCGGCTAGATGTCAAAAAGGCACATAGGCCAGATCTGGCTGTGATGTGGTACATTTCCATCCTGGAAAATGTAACAGACCAGCCCATGTCAATTCAGCCTGGTCTACCCAATGCGAAGAAACATCAGTTCAGTGTGGCTTTGGCCCGGTCTACCCAATGCGAAGAGGAAACATGCCAGCAGTTTGCGGAGTGGCATCAAGCTGGCCACCAGTGACTGGTGTCAAGTTGGCCATGCCCACCCAGTTGGCTACAGCCACCCAGTCAGCCACCACCACCACCCCTGGTCAACCACAGCCCTGATGCAGTTCTCAATGAAATTGAGTTTGACACCACTTGGACTAGATGATTTTGAAAGAAAAAGATTGTTCCCAAATAGGCAGCAAAGATTGGGAATCTGTTTTTGAAGGGTTTAAACTTCTTTAAGCAATTCAATTTAGTTTGGCTGTAGATTTTTGCTTCCAAGTAGTGTTTTTGCTTTTGTGGTATATTTGAATCCTAGAAAAGTCTATTTGTGGGAAACTATCAGTTTTGGAAGTTTCCTCTCAAGTACATTTGCTTGGAATGAAAGCTTTAGCTCCTATATTGCTGCGACATGTTTATTTTCATGTGCACTTTACTGGGTTCAGTTCCTTTCAACCAAATAAATATATTTTGGAATGTCTATTTCATTCGTGGAAACCTTTCTACACAGAAGCAGCAGGTTTGAGTTTAACAGAAACACCACTCCATGATAAACCATGATAAACTTTATTAATTTTAATTTAACAAGTATTTATTCATTAAAAGACCAGGTAATGAGGTTTACCACATTATCTTTTTATAGTTAGGGAGACAACAGGCTGATTCTTAACTAAGCAAGGTAAAGACTTCAGCAGAAATCATAACAGCTTGAGATTTTGAGGCCACTATTAATACAAACTACAAGTTATTTTTTCTTACAGTTCAAAATAAAAACACAAACTGCCTCACAAATCTGTATATGTTACTCTCAAGATAACACACCATAATATAACAAGCTGAACAACTTTTCTGCAAAGGTCCCATAAAAACCATTTCCCCAAAGTTTTGTTATTGCCAAAATTGCTTGTGATATATCTCCTGTTATCTCCAAAAAGCTTAGCAAAAAATATTAAGCCACAGGATACATAATGAGAGTTAATGATGTAATAATACCAATATGACCCCTGGAGATACAGAACCAAACAATACATAATTTCAAATAGAAAGCATGAGATTTGGCTATCTTCGGTTAAAACCAGGGGAAAATAATATGCTTCACTATGCTTTGATCCTACCCACTGACATTATCCCAAGAGCTGACTTGCCATAAGATAAAACCTTATTTGGGGCCGATCTGAAAGAAGCCTGGTTTGTAATATAAGAAACAAAGGCTACGAATCAACTTTTAGCCAAAGGACAATACTGTGCCTGGATAAATATTTTAAACTATGTAAAGAAATTCTTAAAGAATCCCAGAGATAGTTCAAGATCAATTAGGCGATTCCAATATAATCATTAAGACTTCAATGTTAATTAGAGTCACCTACTGTAACCACAACCTAAAGACATTTAGATACCACCAAAGATACCACAGTGAATGCTATCCACACGGAATTTGGATAACAAGAGGCTGGATACATGCTGCCTTAGGATTTGTGGGTTTTTTAAAAAAATGACAAATACATGTCTAAATCTAAGTGTTGATTTGTTAAAAGAATGCTTCATTGATACTTCCTATGGGAGCACACAATCTCAAGAACAACGCAAAAGCCAGGAAGCTCATTTTCATGAAGGGAAACATGCAACTATGCAAGACTCTGAGGGACAATCCTACTAGACACACATCCCCTTCAAGAAACATGTTACATTGCAGAAGGAAACCACAAGTTCTCATGCCAATTTTGTTTTCATCTTCTTACAGCCATGATCTCAATATAGATTGTCTTTCCTTCATGGATCTCTTCTGTTCTTATTTTTACTTCATACTTTGTATCACTACTTAGCCTTTTTTCCCATGTGACCTGAAGGAATGGATAATGCTCATTTTATTTTTTGCAGTGGTCCATTACACTTCAGTAACTTCCAGAGCATCTTTTTCCTAATGCCGCCATAATTTAAAACATTTCTCAAAATCAAGTAATATGGCATAAAAGACATACTTAGAAAACAAGTGGTGTCCTGAGACTGGGTCCTTTACTCGATCTTAAACCTACAACTGAATCAGAACGCTACAGTCAGGCTGCCCTTTTATCTCAAATTATGTCCTGCAGAAATCTAGATTTGCCAAAACTGTAGTTTATTTACTTCTACCATAAGGATACTTCCTTCCACTTTTTAGCAGAAGTACTTCTGAAAGCTGACAGCACCATAAGCTACTACATTCGTGTTATGGATTCTTCTAATGCCAATTAGAATACCTCTAATGAATGAGGAAGCTTAGCAAAGTACTCAATGGCTTAGATGTGCAATTCTCAGAACCAGGTGCCTCCAGGTGCCTCTCCTGTCCCGGGATGAACACAATCAGAAATCTAAAACTGGGTTTCCATTTGCTCCCAATTTCTGTGGATTGTCCCAGTCTACTGCTCACTTTTAAAAAAGAAAACATAAGACATACTGAAGTTGAAATGCCAGCTGGGAAGCTTGCAGACAGAAATTAAAGATGGCACCCTGAATGGTTTTGCACACTTAATGGAAATCCTTTAAATGATCTTCAACCCTTGGTTCCACCGCCAAATGTGATCAAAGGCTATGCTCAGTGAATAGCATGCAGGAAATTAGAGTTAATCTAATTACCTCAAGCAGTGGCAAGTGGAACAAAGTCTAAAAGATTAGATGCAGACATTATGCCTAATCTTCCACTAGAACATCATTGTGAAAGTAACATCATTGTGAAAGTACGTAGCCCTTCAAGGAACAGGAACCTCATCATCTTAATCAACCTTGATCAAAGAACTATGTTCAACATGGATAGATGGGTTAAGCAGATGATGATCTTTTTAAACCACTTCCTTTTGGCGAGCATGGCCAAGGATATTCATGGCCTAACTTGCCTGAAGAACATTGTCCAAAGCTATTGGACAGCTATTGAGGAACATATAATTAAGTACATATAATTCTGAAGAACTGTTTGACCAGATGGCACAAAATGGCCTTTCTGACATATTCAGAGCATCTGAAAAGAAGGTAGGAAGGAAAAGAAATCCATGGAGCAGGGTCTTAAAAAGGAGCTCCAGGAATGAAAATACTGTCTTTTTATTATCACTTTTCCTCCAAGCAGCACTAGCGAAGTACCACTTTCCCTTCTTTCCATGATGTTTGGTAGAAGAATCAAAAAGATTCATTGTCTCCCAGCACAGCCTTGTTTTCAGTCATCTGAAAAATGAGACCTTTAGAGCTCACTGTTCATACAGCCAATTGTGGTAGCAAATTCTATGCAGGTTAAGAGAACACCACTGAAATTTTCACCCCATGGAAAGCGAGGAGTGCTCACCCCAAAGAGAAGCTAATCAAAGCTGTGAACAGTGCAGCCTGTGCAGAAGTTAACAACTGGGTCACTGAAAATGCATGAGTTTTATTTTCTGCATTTCTTATTCTATAGTAGAGTATGAGACGAAATGAAGGAAGCTTCTGTTCCAAGAAGACCTTTATATACCCATATCCCATTATGGCTTAGACCTCAGAGATATGAGGCAAACAGTAAACCTGATAAGATTCGGTCCACTAAGAACCTTTTAGGCAAGTTTCCCCACTGAGTTTGCCAAGGATCTCTGTTAGTGGACTGAAATGTTGATCAAATCACCCCAGAATTTTCCAAAAAGCAAGCACAGAGCTTAACATTAAAACATTTTTGTAACTTCATTCAAGAGGAAAACCTGTGGAAAGGAAACATCATAGCGTGTGGGAGCATGCTTTCATGAGGGCACCAAAGCCATTCTGCACAGCCTCCTATGACTTCAGCTGGCAGAGTGAAATGGTTCCATTAGAAAACATCCAGAATGCAGCATAGACAGCTTCCACGAATTCTATTTTGAATCTATAGAGTGGGAAGATTTTTTTCTCGGTGACACCAAAGAAAATAACAAAACCCCCATCATAATTTAGAAGGACACCAGTCTTCGTTGCTTTGTTGCTGGGCAGAGATGTGTCGTTATCGTTGTGCCAAGCTGAGACCTTATTGTTGACCCATTCAATGCACCAGGAGCTATTATTGCGTCCTAGGCGGCTTTTCGGCCCATGTCTTGGGATGCTAGCATAACAGATGCCGAGAGCACAGAAGTTGTTGTTCTGCAGGTCAACTTCCCAGTAATGGATTCCCTTCTTGAAACACTGGAAAGAAAGCACTTGGGAGAAGCTTAAAAAGCGGTGAGGGTGCGGCTTGTAATTCTGTATTGTGTCCGTGAGAGACATCTTGGTATATTTCTCCAGTAATACGATATTCTTATGAGCACTGTGGTGATCCAGAGTAAATTGTGTAGCAACTAGGAATAAATACATCAGAAGAGAAATCAGCAAGAAACATAGAAAAGAGTGGTAGCTATGAACATATGGTTGCTAAAGTTTATAAATTGTTATTGAACTTGAATTTGGAGAATGAATATATAAAGCACGGCATGCTTCAATGGGCAAGGAACTTTGGATATAATGTCATGCTTGAACACATATCTGGATGAAAAGTTTAAAATTTACAATAAATTAAAACTGAAAAGAATTTTTTTAATAAGATGATGTTTTGTTGATATTTAACACCAGATAAGTTGTCAAGAACGTATAAAAGGCATTTCAAATGAGTGTTGGAAATGTAAAAGTAAAACAGGGACATTTGATCACTTATGGTGGACATGTGAGACAAAGTGAAGAAATCATTGGAGTAGGATTCATATCTTAATACAGAAGATTCTCAAAGTGAATATGAAGATAAAACCAGAAACTTTTGTTTTGGGGTTATTCATCCTAAATAACTTAGTGACATCAAAAACATTTTCCTGTTCATGTCTAGCTCCAGATCATTTACCAACAAGATAAAAAAAAAGGATCTTGAGACCATTTTGTTCATTTGAGAACTCTTATTATATTTCTGACATTAGTAGTAGTTATGGATACATAAGAGGAGCTATCCGCTAAAACCAGTCATAATAAAGGGAGTCTTCAACCTATGACCACAATGGAGCCCAAACTTTCTGTTGCTAAGTGAAAAGCTGTTCAGTGAGTTTTGCCCCACTTTACAATCTTTTTTTTGCCACAGTTGTTAAGTGAATCACTGACTGCAGCTGTTAAGTTAGTAATATGGTTGCTAAGTGAATGTGGCTTCCCCACTGATTTTGCTTGTCAGAAAATTGCAAAAAGTGATTATGTGATTCCAGTACACTGCAACTGTCATAAATACAATTTAATTGTCAAGCATCTGAATTTTGATCACGTGACCATGTGGATGCTGCAACAGTCTTAGTGTTAAAAACAGTCATAAATCACTCATTTTTTTCAGTGCCTTTGTAACTTTGAATGAAACTTTGTAACTAAATGAAATGTTGTAGAGGACTACCTGTAATCCCAAAGCAATGACATTTTAAAAGTTCAATCATCAGCGACTTCTCAAGTCAATGCCATCCATATAAGCTGACGTTCAATGAACCTTTTAAATATTAGAATAAAGGACATTACTATTTCTTCCGCATATTATTCTTTTTCAACATACTGTAGCCTTGCCTAAAGAAATAGGCCAGCAGTCAGAAACATATGTTTTCTACAGAAACATGACTGGTGAGATTATAATGGTGTGCTAATTTTGGGGGGTATTTTTTGAGTTTATCAGTCTTAAAAGGTGAAAGCCTTAACCTTCCACCTGACCTTTAACCTTAACTGGCTAAAGTTTGGAGCAACCCACTATGAAGCTAGAGGCCGACCATTTTTATGCTCTATTTTATGCTGGATGGTTTTGTTTTAGTAATGTTTTCTCAGAACGAATGTTAACCATAATTATTAATATTACTGTTCCATCATTTCTAAAATTTACACCACACTAGTTACTTACATTCCAGAAGCTTCTCTCGTGGTTGTGTTAAAAAAGTATCAGAAGTTGTTGTTTTACTCTTTGTCTCAACTTTGCTGCAGCTTTGTGCTCTCTGCGTGGGATTTTGCGCTATAGTTACCAAACAAGATAAAAAGATACACCTTTACAAACTCATTAAAACATATTACGCATATTACACAACGTATTACGCATATTACAAAAGAGAAGACTGCCAAGTTTTATACTACAAGACAGGCAAAAATTTGTACTAGTTGTTGACATATAGCAATAACACTTAGACTTATATACTGCTTCATAGTGCTTTTACAGCCCTCTCTAAGCGGTTTACAAAGTCAGCCTATTGCCCCCAACAATCTGGGTCCTCATTTTACCCACCTTGGAAGGATGGAAGGCTGAATCAACCTTCAGCCGGTGAGATTTGAACTGCCGAACTGCAGTTAGCAGTCAGCTGAAGTAGCTGCAGTACTGCACTCTAACCACTGTGCTACCTCAGCTCTTAGCTTTAGTTCACCATTCCATATGTGGTTGACATTTGGTTTTGATTACATGTGATTTAATCCAATGGGTAAACTGATCAGCAAACCAGAAGCAGCTTTAGACATGAATTATTGTATATGTATCTAAACAGAGGATAAACTCCACTTTGTTACCTAGTCTGCAAAAAAACAACCACGCTCAAAAAGCACCAAGGGCCCTACAGTTCAGAACAATCTATCCTCCATTTTGTCCCCCATTGTCATGTCAATTGGTGAAATAGTTTCGAATTCGAGCACCAAGGATCTCACAGTTTAATCCTGAGCTACAAATATCCTCTTCTATTGTTATTCTGAACCAGCTGCTGAATATAATCTACACTCCAGCTCCTTTCAGATCTGGTGGTCAACAGCATTTCAAGAATGGAAGTCTCCTCCCTTCTGATTCCATTTGCTCTGCATACCTCCATCGCCACAAATTGTGGTAAGAGATTTTGCATTTACCCATCAGACAATCCAAGAATTTCAAGAGCTGGCAGTAGAGGACAGCCATTAGTATGGCGATATGTACAAGACTCTAGCTTTCTAAAGCTCGGAACTCTAAATTATGGATTTCTAGTGCCTAGAAGAATCTTGTTTAAAGGAAAGTAGAGGTAGGGTTGCAACGATCATTATTACAAGCCAGAACTATAATGTATAAAAATTTCCTACTGAAAAGTAGCAAACATACACAATGGTCCTAAGTGAAGTCACTTTTGCCTATTGTTCATGACAACATTGCTATAATGCCTTTCGAACAAGAATGCTTTTTAAAAGGCTTCTTTTTAAAAGACTTTTTCTGATGATCTCGACAATTCCATCTAACCTCAATTCAATTAAGTCTGTGAGCTTAAGCTTTCTTGGCTTTAACATTCTCTTGGGAAGCTTGCAGTAAGCATTTACCATTATTAACTATTCTGTTTCAGCATTAATCTTAATTAGAACTCATTAGGCACTGTGGTGGTATAGTGGTTAGAATGCAGTATTGCAGGCTAATGCTGCTGACTGCCAGTAGTTCGATCCTGATAGGCTCAAGGCTGACTCAGCCTTCCATCCTTCCGAAGTCAGTAAAAGGAGGACCCAGATTGTTGGGGGCCGTATGCTGACTCTGTAAACCGCTTAAGAGAGGGCTGTAGAGCACTGTGAAGCAGTATACAAGTCAAAGTGCTATTGCTATCGTTAGATCTCTTGCCCTACAGAATGAAAGAGATTGAGGGGGAATACAAAAATATAGCATTTTCTCTAGAAACTGGGAGATCCTTTACAAGAAACCAATAACTTAACATCCGTAAAGAACAGATGGTGAGAGAAATATTCATTAGCGGCTTTTACACCAAGGCCACTAATAAATATTTGTGATTTTAAGAAGGCCTACGTAACCATTACTCCCTTAAATTTTTAGAATGCTGTTTTGAGATGCACTACATTTCTAAAAGCTGGGAACCCAAATATATCAGACTAAAACTTGCCACTGAAAATGTATGGAGTACATTAAATTGGTAAGACACAACTGAAAGTGTAGTGGTAGCAAATGAACGTATCTAATTGCACAAAGAAAAAGTATCTGCATAGAATTCAAGCCACCGATGCAATTTTCTCATGACCAGACCACAGCACAATTATTTCTACTCCATGCCAACAAGTGCCCTGTTGAACCTTCCTGAAATTTCAGCAGAGGCAGCTATTCCTCAAATTTTAATCAGTAGAGTTCATTGGCAAACGGAAAGTCACAAGACTGGTTAAAATACTGAACTTACAGCACTTGGCAGGCCGACCTCTCTGCCCTGAAAAGAAAAAAGATATGTCCAATTTAGGTATTTGGGAACAAGACAAACCACTCTCTCAGAATGGGCAAGCAAGAGATCCTCTGGCTAGCTCTTGTTAGGATTTATTGAAGTTTTAAAAAGTGTTACCAATTTGACTTGATTATCCCAATAATTTGTTTTAGCTCTGTGGAAACTACCACTACCACACCAGTAAATTTACTTAAATTTCAATGTAATTACTGAAACAAACAATCAAAGGCTATATAAACGAATTGATTATTTGGAATGTGTAGATAGTAGAAAGCTAAGCTAAGACTTTTGGAAAAATAGAGAAGCCAGAATCAAGTCAAAAGTCAGCCCAAGAGATTTTGCAACAAGGAAAACAAAAGTTTTTTTAGGGAAAAAAAAGCAGTTTAGATTACGCTTAGTTATACCAGTGGCATCTATATCATTTCCTTGGAAAAGAAGAATGTCAGTCAATTTTGGCACATTTGCCACAAGTGCAAGCAGAGCCCAGTTTTATTCCAAGTTCATTTTTAGTTTTCTATGCAAGCTAGGATTTCTATTGTAATCATGAGACTTGTGGGCTAACACAATTATTACCTGCATCCCACCAACTCTGAATATCTGTAGAACGAGCAAAGATTTGATATGAAATGAATTACAATATATTACAGAGTGCGGAGTGATGTTAACAGGAAGTACCGTATGAAAAAAAAATAGGTGAAGAAAACTATGAGGCGAGACAAATCGTGTATTAGGGAACATTAGCTGCAAAACATGGAGAAGAACAGAGAAGCAAAGGACAGTTGCAAAAATACAATCAGCAATAGAGAGGAACGGTTAAGATTAAGAGGGGGAAGAAAACACTTTGCTGAATCATGTAAGCAAAGTGTTTTGGAAAGAGATGAAAAGGACTGGAAAACAGCTTCCACCAGAGTGAATGGAATTAAAAATAAATGTGATAAAAATATTAGGGGTGAAACTAAAGCAAGAGAGATCTGCATACAGCAAGATGTGAACAAATGATATTGAAATGTATATATAAATGTTAGTATTGAAAAAATGTTTAAAAGGACATCAATTTGCTTTTTTTTGGCTTTAATGGCATGTTCCATTTTGAATTACTTTGGATAGGGAAGTGGCCATATTAATTGATAAATAAAGTAAAGGTAAAGGTTCCCCTCGCACATATGTGCTAGTCGTTCCCAACTCTAGGGGGCGGTGCTCATCTCCGTTTC
>JANHFM010002217.1:11522-23097 GCA_032468115.1 Grayia smithii
GAGGAGGTCCAGAGCCACATTCATTGATTACTTTAAGATGGTAATGACTCTGCACCATGTCTGTGTGCTCACTTCACACATTCCTTCTCCCCATGTGACATTTTTCACACTTATGACCATCGCAGCATCCCCATGGTCATGTGATTTACATTCGGATGCTTGGTTCATAACTGGTTCATATTTATAACAGTTGCAGTGTCTCTGGCCTTGTGATCATCTTTTGTGACCTTCTGACAAGCAAAGTCAATGGGGAAGCCAGATTCACTTAACAACCATGTTACTGATTTAACAGCTGCAGTGATTCACTTCACAAATGTGGCAAGAAAAGTCATAAAATGGGGCAAAACCCATTTAACAAATTTCTCACTTAGCAACATCAATTTTGGGCTCAATTGTGATTGTAAGTTGAGGACTATCTGTAGAGGACTACCGTAGGACAGGGGTGTCAAATTTGCGGTGGTATGCTGCCATCAAAATTTCTGTTGCTGAGTGAGACCCATTTAAGTGAGTTTTGCCCCATTTTATGACCTTTCTTGCCAGTTGTTAAGTGAGTCACTGAAGTTGTTAACTTAGTAACATGGTCTTTAAGTGAATCAGGCTTTCCCATTGATTTTGCTTGTCAGAAGATTGCAAAAGGTGATCATCTGACCCCGGGACAACTGTAATCATCATAAATATGAGCCAGTTGCCAAGCATCTGAATTTTGATCACTTAACCATGGGGATGCAGCAACGGTCGTGCGAAAAACTGTCATAAGTCACTTTTTTCAATGTCCTTGTAACTCTGAATGGTCACTAAATGAAATGCTGTAAATCAACAACTACCTGTACCATCTCACAAACCAAAGGCAGTTAGCTTTTAACACTTCCTTAGGTCAGCAATACAGCTATAATAATATATTTAAACCATATGTGAATTTTAAAAAAAATCCCAGTAAATCAATGAATAAATAAAAGCACCTTTTTTTTTCTCTTCCTGAGGTATAGCCAAAAATCGTTGTGTAATTTCTTTGAGGCTACAGGCTTTCTGATAAACAGCGCCTAGCAGATTTTGATCCAACTCTGTTTTGGGAATAAATACATCGCTGAAGGATATCTGTCGCAGTTTTGTTGCTTTCTGAAATAAAGCATTAAGATCTTGTGATAATTCCAACCAACGAAGAGCTCTACTTCCTTCCACAGTGCTTGACACATTATATACTGGAGTATTCATTAAATGCCTAAACATACATCCTGCATTTTCTTCTTTTTCTTTTAAACAGACCCCAAGAGGGGAAAGGCATGACCCTCTCAATTGTCAGAATTTATTAACTCTAGGAATTGAAGACCAGCAATATACAGGGAGCATCAGGTTGGGCAGGTTAAGCTAGGATTGTAACCATATTTATTCTTAGTCTAAAGACACTAGAACAACCATCCTCACATTGTGCAATTATCTGGGCAACTTTTTGAATTCTCAGCAACAGGGAATTCTGGGAGTTCAACCCATTGATCTATAGGACAAGCAGCTCAGGAAAGTTTTCACTGGAGAAAGGGCCTCCCTAATTGGAGAAATTAGGGAGTCCTTTAATCACTGTTCAGAAGAGTTTCTCCCAACTGAAAATTACCTTTAAAAATGTGATGTCATCCATCTCTGCCAAGGTCACTTCAATTTCATCTCGCTCCCTCTGGATTTCATTCTTCTTCTTACCCAGGACTGTATGGACAAATTCACATTTATCCAGGACTCTTTTTTCTTCTGTTTTGATTTTCTTCCAAGAATTCTTTTCTTCTTCATGAATTAAAGCTACTATTTCTAGGAATTCTGCTTTCAGCAAATCCAACTTCCGACTAGTGGTATTCTGAAGGGACAATATCATCAAAAGAAAAAAAGGATTTGGAAATGAAGTAATGCCACATTACTTATTAGGAGGCTGGAAAATGGAGAAAAAGTTGGGAGACCTCTGGAGGAAGAAATGGTGAACTGAACATGGAACTGACAACCACAACTAAGAATGAACAGCTGATGAATAGTTGCCTAGCGTCACTTGACAGTGAGATGAGTGCATATAAATATAATAAATAAATAAAAATAAAATAGATCAGCTCTAGGAACCCCTCCAGACAAAGAGAGGGTGGGAGATCGCCCAATGTTGCTTCCGTTACGCCTCTACAAGGCAGCAGTCTTCTATAGGTTTGGAGCACAGGGAGATGAGGAAATAGCCATCTTGCTCAAACTATAGTTAGCATCTTTAAAAGGATACCAACTTAATCCTCAAGCTACGAATGTAATAGAGCCTGCCAATTCCATTCATAACTTGAGGATTTGTTAATTGGATCATGTTAAATGAACATGATCCCTCCCTGCCTTACCCAATGCATTTGCTAACTGAATGTGCAGGTCGTTAAGTGCACGAGTTATCTCAAGCTGGGAAAGACCATGAGGGGGCCTAGTGCTTCTAACCAAGCAAGGCCTTCCCCGACCCACTGAAATATCTCATGCTTCCCCTTCCCCTCCACCATCCTGTGCCACCAGGTCTCCACAAGCACTGGGCCTGTGGAGACTCATTTACCTTTTGAAGATGACCAAAACAAGCTGTCTCTTTTCCAGTCTCTCTACCAAAGGTTTTTTTCTGCTTCTGGCGCTCCAAAGGTAGAGCGGTGAGAGCAGAGGCAGAGTGGGACTAGCGTACCCTGCTCAGCTCGGCTGACTCACCAAGGCTTCCTGCACAGGACACCTGATCTGTTTTTGGAGCGCCGGGCAGCCTCGGCAAGTCTGAAGGAGCACAAGATCATGTCCCCCAAGGCTTCTGTTCTCCATGCCAAAAGGTTTTATAAAGGTCTGGAGAGGCTTCAGGCCTCTGTCCCTTTGCAAAACTTTGCAGAAGAGAGGCCTGAAGCAGTGCAAAATTGCTCCCCCAAAGGCCTCTGTTCTCCGCAGCAAAAGCTTTTCCAAGGGGATGGAAGGCTTTGGGGCAGTGATCTCATGCCCTTTCAGGCCGCCCGCCCTTTGCAAAAGCTTTTGGCGTAGAGAACAGAAGCCTTTGTGGACACGATCTCATGCTCCTTCAGACTCACTGAGGCTGCCCAGCGCTCCAAGATCAGATGAGGTGTCCTGTGCAGGGAGCCTTGGTGAGTCAGCCAGGCTGAGCACGGTGTTCTTGTCCCGCTGTTCCTCTGCTCTCACCGCTCCGGTTTTGGAGTGCAAGGAGCAGAAAAAGAAACTATGCTGCTGTACAAACCCCACAGCAGAGAGGCTGGAGAGGAGAGAGTTCACTTGAGGTGAGAGGAGGAATGGTCAGCTTATTTTGGAACTCTGGATCTTTGAAAGGTAAGTTAGCCTTTTGGGTGGGAAGGAGTTGGCGGACTAGCATAGCAGGGCCAGTGCCTGTTAGGTCCCTGTGTGTGCAGGGGAGAGGGGGATAGGCAAGGGAAATGTTGCAGTTTCTCTGCAGTTGGTCATAAGGGTGACCTACTACCGTGGTGCTGCAAAATTCGTAACTTCGGGACTGTGTTGTAAGTACTTGGGGTCATAACTTTGAACAGTTGCTAAGTGAACTGTTGTAATGTGAGGACAACCTGTACTTCCTTTTCTAATCACATTCAGAAATCGCTTGTTAGCTACTTTTCCGCTATTAGAAATTTTGCATTGACAAGTCTGAAAACATGGACAATTTTGTTTCTAATCCTTAAGTAAAGCAAATTTTGACAACAAGATTAAGAAAAGCAGGATAAAAATCTAATGAATAAATAAAATAAACTTTTACAAAATTGTTAGCAAATGTTTCACTTAGCAACAGAAATTTTGGGCTCAATTGTGGCTGTAAGCCGAGGACTACTGTAATGTGTACATGAAATCATGAGTCAATTCAAAGGAGAAATTTTTTGTAGTACAACTCAATCTTCAAATGTTTTGAAAGAAAAATATGAATCCCAGCTACCTAATTCATATATTATAAAACTCAAGTAAATGGTGACAGCAAAAGGCAATCTTTGAAATAGCAAAGCCCTTTGACACAACCCCTCCCCTCTCTCTCTCTCTCTCTCTCACACACACACACACACACACAATCTCATTAAACACAATGCATAACTCCAAGGTGGGTCTCTATATACTGAAACTGGGACAGCCCCCTTACATTACCACGTCCTACTTGCAAAGAGAAGTGAACTTCCATTTAAAAAATAATTCTTTCCTTACGCTGAGTTGCTTTTGCTGCGCTCGTACTTGTTCCATGGACTTTACAGCCTTGTCATTCAAGTCAGAGAGTTCTGTCAATCTCTTCTTCAGCTTTAACTGTAAGAACAAAAAAAAAAATCTTCTTTAGATTAAAAGCAACATTTGGAACCTAGCATGCCAGCTACTACGGTAAGAAAACAAAACCACTGATAGGAGATAATAGTTTTACTCAGGGGAAATCCAGCAAGTTCCGACAGGTTCTGGAGAACCGGTAGCGCAAATTTTGAGCAGTTCAAGAACCAGAAAATACCACCTCTGGCTGGCCCCAGAGTGGGAAGGGAATGGGGATTTTGCAGTATCCTTCCCCTGCCACACCCACCCACACCACACCCACCAAGCCATGCCCACAGAACCGGTATTAAAGAAATTTGGATTTCACCACTGGTTTTACTTCAGGATTCTGATTAAAAGGGACACATCTGCAGTCACAATTTCAAAAAATGAGATTTTTTTTTAAGTAGGGTTTTTAATGTTGTGCAGAGTGGAAAAAAATGGTGGACCAAAGATGGATCTGACAACTATGTAGATAGATATAATTTCAATCTGGCCAAAGCTGGTACACAAAAAACAATCAGAATGAAATAAAATAACAACTCAATACCAACAGTTTAAACATTACTGTAAGTCTTTTTTAAAATGTAAAAGAAACTGTTATCAATCCAGCTTCAGATGTTTAGGGATGTTAGTTACTGAAAACCGTCACTTAGCAGCACGTGACAGAAGGTGCCCTATTTTGAAGGATGGTAGTTGACATAAAATTCAGGGACTTGGGAGCATGTAGGAACAAGGAAAAGGCTGTTTGGCTTTTGGCCTTTGGCTGTTGAGGCACGTACCACTTGTTTGCTAAATAATCCTGGGATCAGGCTAATCTCATTTTGGTATCCTATATCTAAAACCCATTCCCTAATCCTTTTCTCCACCTGAGGACATTCCAAGGGATGTAAAATTAGATACCACACATGATAAACATTTACCCGTAACTGCCTGAGGCCATAAAAACTAATATTAGATGAAAGGAATCTGAGGAAAGGCATTAAATATTAGTTACCATGTTTGTGCCTCAATCTCCAGCTGTCCAACCTAAAGACAGAGAGAACTGTACTGGATGTACAGAGGTAGGTACCTGAACCAACTTTCTTATAAATTTAGTTTGCACTATTTGCAATGGCTTGTATTTGTACAGGTGCGAGTTTTAGGGCAAATGAATTAGTGATCTGGATACAAATAATTTCAAGACTGCAGAAATGCATTGTCCGCCTTTAAAATCTATGAAAGCATTTCTTTGGGCCAATGAAATTATAAAAGCCAACAAGTTTTTAAAAATCCCATATCCTAGAATACTACACTTGGATATAATCTCCTACCCATTTATTATGCATCCCAAGTGCTTTTTCTTCTGTTTTGTGTGGCAAAGATTTTGATTTTCTGAAAAGTGATTACTAGGTGGGTGTTGGATGAATCATCAAAATGCAACATGTTTAACATTCAGAGTGGATCTTTTGGAAGAATAGAAATCTGGGTCAGTGAGCTTTTTTATAAGCAAGTTCAACTAAAGCTTGACTATTAAAGGTGCTTTATGTCTAGCACTCTTGTGTACAGAGATTTGCCGGAAGCTGAACTTTGTGAATTATATCTTATTCTAAGTCTAGAACTTCAAGAGTTTTTCACCCGAGTTTTTCCCAACAGAGGGTTCTCAAAATGAAATTAAAAGCAGCCTCTGGGTAACATTCTAGACTTATTGCTATACATTATAATGTAAGACAAACATATGATTTGGTACCGGACCCCAATCTTAAAGCCTGTATATTCCAGGCACAAAATAGTTACCCTGTTTCCCCGAAAATAAGACTTCCCAAAAAATATTTAAACGGAGAGCTGGAAATCGGGTAAGATGGCAAAAGGAGCCGCATCTTGCTCCATGCGCCCCAAAATAATAAGACCTCCCCGAAAATAAGGCCAAGCACTTATTTCAGGGTTCAAAAAAATATACGACAGGGTCTTATTTTTGGAGAAACATGGTATTTTCCCCATCCATTCTTAAAGTTTCCATTCTAAGGTCAGAGCATAAAGCTTACTAACTATGCTCAGTAGACTTATTCATTTATTTCAACGTAGTTCTGCTGGATTCCAAACTAATTAGACAATAGTACTATAGAATCAACTCTTTCCCCATTTAAAAATGGGAACAATTACATCTATGGCTCAACCTAGCAATATATTTCAATTTTGTAGATAAAAGTGGAAGCTGAAGCAGGACCGCACTAGTCAATGCTGAACTTCAACATTTCAGGCAGAATGTGACCTCGGTCAAAAGCTCTAATCTTACATCAAAAGTGACAAATTTACTCGCTTTGCCATGCGAAGATCTGGTTTGGTCGGTGGGGTGGACTGTCATTTATGTACCTGATATTACAGGCAATCCTCAACTTAAAATCATTTGTTTAGTGACTGTTCAAAGTTACAATGTCACTGAAAAAAGTGACTTATGAGTCACGTGATCAGATTGCAGGCACCTCACCCAGCATGTTATTTATGACGGTTGAAGCATTCTAGGATCACCTGATTGCCATTTACAACCTTCCACTCTGGCTTCTGACATGCCACGTCAATGCAGGAAGTCAGAATCACTTAACAACTGCACTGAAGTTCTAAAATGAGGCACAACTCATTAACAACCCCCTTGCTTAGCAACAGAAATTGTCCCCCAGTCAAGGATTACCTGTACATGCTAGAATAAAGATGATTTTTTTAGTTTTGTCTTCTAGAGACAAGATTCCCCCATCTTATATGGGTTTCTGTCTTTTTACTTTTAACTGAGATTTACACCCTCTTAAAACTCCAATTATCCAAGATATGGATGCTTGCAGACCATCTTTCTGGAACTGCTTATACTAATTGACTAAATCTTCCTTGGCAGCCATATTATGACCAAACCATCTTTGAACTGAATTATTTCAGTAGTAAGATGTTCCTGGATGGTTTTATACAAGATGAGTAATCATCAGACAAATGATTACTCCTTTTGTTGCTGTTTTGGAACAATGTCCTCACACTTCAAGCAGACTTGGCACTTTGGAGGAAAAATGTTCACTTAATACATAAGGCCCTTGGTTCAGCCCCTATGGCTGGAAAATATATATATATCCACAGGTCTCACGGGTAAAAAGAGATCCGTGGATATACGGAGAACTCTGTTCTACTCTACCCTGCAGGCAGATTGTGAAAGAACTGAAACAGACTTCAAAGGTCATCTGAACAATTCTCCACTGATGAAGAAATCCACTGCTATCAGTGGGGGCTGCCTTTGAATTCCTGCCATTATAAATAAACTAATCAGATTGCCAAGGAAAGCTCGCATGCTGAGCATTCCAAAGCATAGTTCTCAACATAAAACAAGACCCATGAAGACATGATAGCAGTGTTCCAATATTAGAGGGGCTACCACAAAGTGGGAAGGGGGGGGGTTTCAACCTATTTTCCAAAGGACCAGAAGGCAGGACAAGAAGCAATGGAAACAAACGAAGGAGAAAAGCAACCTACAACTAAGGAGAAACTTCCTGACAGTGAGGACAATTAACTAGTGGAACAGCTGACCTTCAGAAGCTGTGGGTTCTTCAACACTGGAGGCTTTTAAAAAGAGACTGGACACCACTGCGCATGCTGCACGCTTGCGCAACCACACGTGCATGCACACGAGAGCGCCGAAGACCAGCTGGGTCCCTGGAACTGTGAGCATGCGCAGGTGTGGGTAAGTGGGCGATGACTCGCATGCCGGGGGAAATGGCTCCGCGTGCCACTTTCGGCACGCGTGCCATAGGTTCGCCAACACAGGTATAGGGTCTTCCGCATGAGCAGGGGGTTGGACTAGAAGACCTCCAAGGTCCCTTTCAACTCTGTTATTCTGTTATCTTTATAAATTCAAGAAACACGTAGCAATAGAAGCTGCAGCAAAAGCGTTTGCTCTCAACTTATACAAAACACAGCACAAAATTGCTTCTCAGGCTGACATACAGGTATCAGAGAGAAACATAGTCACTTTCCTCCCCTGTACATATGGATCTAAAATTCATAAGTGGCTGAAAGGGTCAAAGGCTAAGGTTTTCTATACAGAGATGGGTTTTTTGTCACATTCATCTTTTCTGTAAGATTCCTACAAGAAAATTCCTGAGCAAGAAAACAAGGAATCAGCTTCCAGTGATAACAGATTTGGTACAACCTGATTACAGAAAATACTTTAAAGGTATCACAAAAGTAATGAAATTTAAATAATTGTATATTTTGTGTGGTTTTATTTATTTACTTTTGCAATGGATAAGTAGGAAAACCAAAGGAAGCCAGAGTAACTTAGCTGATGTGGTGTCTTTGCATTTAGTGCTCTCTTCTAAACCACTATAAAATACTCAGATTCTGTCCTCCACTGCAAACTAAGCCTACCTGTTATTATCCTGTTGACATTTGCCAGCTGTGGGGGAAGGTTCTTTCTGCCCTAAGCAGCCAATGCAGGTTTCAGGAAGCCTTTTTACCCTGTCTCTTGGGTGTACATCCTTGTTACTAATGGCTACCAGGTACATGGTTAAATGCAAGATAGCTCTCCATATACCTCTGCCACATCTATACACAGAAGACATTTGAACACATATCGTAACCAGTTTTACTGAACAGTATTGGTTGAGTGGACACAAAACACACAAGACCAAATAAACCAACTTTGGCTTTGGATAACTTGCAAAAGCCAGTCTGGTATAGTAGTTAAGGCATCAGGCTAAAAACCAGAAAGTGATGACTTCGTCTCCCCCTTAGGCAAATAGCCAGCTGAGTGACCTCAGGTCAGTTACTTACTCTCAGCCCTAGGAAGGACGCAAGGGCAAACTACTTTCAAAAAAAACATTCCCAAGTTGTCCAGATAACTTCCAGGAATCAAAACTATTTCTCACAAATGAAGGAAAATTTAGGTTGTTACAGGATCTGATCCAAGTTGGTCTCCAAGACCAGAGTTTTAGACTTCCAAGCTTTTTGACTTGCATTGGAGCCCATCCTTGGGGATCTTCTCTGAACACTTTCTGGTAAAGAGACATTCCCTGAAGATAGACTCCAGCACAAGTCCAAAAGCTCAGACGATTAAACCTCTGGTCCCAGTGAACAACCCAAATTGGATCCCGCAGAACTATTTCTTTAGATCAGGGATGGGCAATTAATTTTCCCAAGGAGCCACATGTGAAACTGGGACTGTTGTGGAGGGTTAAACCAATAGGGGTGGGGCCTTCTTGGGCCAGACAGGGACAGCCAAAGGGCCAAATACGGCCCATGGGCCACAGAATGCCCACGTCAGCTTTAGCTTTATACCCCACTTTTTCTTCAAGACACCCACAGCACTCCCTTCTCCATTTTTCTCCCTCAGCAACCAACCCGAAGGGTAGGTGTTACTGGGAACCAATCAGTAGCTCAAAGTCACACTAGAACAGTGTTTCTCAACCTTGGTTACTTGAAGACGTGTGGACTTCAACTCCCAGAATTCCCCAGCTGGCTTAGACGGCTGGGGAATTCTGGGAATTGAAGTCCACACGTCTTCAAGTAACCAAGGTTGAGAAACACTGCCCTAGAAGCTTATCAATATCCCAAAGGTGTTTTTTCAAAAGGTAACTGAACTGAACAGTTACCTTTTGAAAAAGCAGCTACCTTTGGGACAACCATCACCTGGATAACTAGAATCTCCAGACATTTGGCTGAAGTCAATGTGCCCCTAACTCCCCCCACCCTACCCAGCGCGGCATGGTAGCCACCATCCACTCCTTTCTCACCTCCTTTATTTCCTTGGCCTCTTTTAGTGGGGTAGTGGAGCAGGTCTTGTGAGAAACCAGGCAAAAACAGCAGATGGAGACTCCATGTTCCTGGCAGAAGAACTCCAGGAGCTTGCTATGAGCCTGACACTTCTTCTGCTGAAGTTCCTTCACGGGTGGAACCAACTGGTGGCACTTAAACGCTGGGCTTTCCAGGTGGGGCCCCAGATGTTCCTGACAGAAGGAGGCCATGCAGGTGAGGCAGGTCTTGGCCGCGTCGACCACCAGGCAGCTGTCGCAGGCCACTGGCGAGGGAGACCTCGGCTTGGCCGGGCTGCTAGCCGCCTCCTGCTCCTTGAAGAGGCCATCTTGGCTGATCTGGAATTGCTCCACCACCCTGCAGAGCACCGTGTTTTTCTTCAGCTCAGGACGGGTTTCGAAGGAAGTTCTGCACTGGGGGCAGCTGAACGTTTCCTCGACTTCCAACCAGGTCATCTCCAGGCAAGGCAGGCAAAAATTGTGGCCGCAAGGCGTAGTGACCGGCGTCTGAAAAACGCACAGGCAGATGGAGCAAGTCAGCTCCTCTTCCAGTTCGAACATATTCAACGCGTCCGCCAAGCCAGCCATGACTGCGTCGCCGGACCGAAGTCACCGCTTTATATATAAGCAAGCTGGAAAGGAAAGGAAAGGAAAGGAAAGGAAAGCGAAACTTTCTGCACAGGCGTTGAGTCAATTTCCTAGAAATCACGTGAGCCGGCGGGCGGGGATAAAGCCTTTCTCGTGAGGAAAGGAGCTTCTCCCAATTGCCCGAAAGCACACCATGATCAAGGGAGGGGGGTGCGTGCGTGCGTGCGTGCGTGCGTGTGTGTGTGTGTTTTTTTGCTTGCTTGCTTGCTTGCTTGCTTGCTTGCTTGCTTGCTTGCTTGCTTGCTTGCTTGCTGGTTGTGCTTCCCGATCCTGGTCTTTACTTAACTGATCTCGTCCCCTCCGCTTACTGCGTGCCTAGAAGCAAGCCGTACTCCGCAGTACCGCTGACGTTGCTACCCATCTCCCCCCCCCTCCCCGGGAAAGAACTCGTCCTTTATTATTATTTTTAATTAGGCAAGCCATATAGAGGGGGTTAGCTTGCTTCCGACGGCGCTGGCTCAAAATCGGTGGCGCCCGTCCCCCTGTCCCCCCGCGCCTTCGATGGGAATGTTTTATCAGAAGAAAACCTTCTTGTTGAATGCGGAAACAGCCCCGATAAAAGTACCATATGCCTCTTTGAGGCGTGAGTGGGAAGACGCATTGAACGCCTCGATCGTTTGTATAAAAGGCAAATCCGGAAGATTAAACTACCAGGAAACAAAGATTATTATTTTTTTCCATGGGTTGAGAACGTTACATATTTTTCTGGGTTAAGTGGACGCCGGGTGTGCCAGACGCAGAAGAAGAGAGGTTTCGTAATGGACCATCGGATGGGATAAACAATACCGCTTACAGCTGCGTTTCACAACCTTGGTGACTTTAAGATGGGTGGACTACAACTCCCAGAATCCCCCAGCCAGCTTTGCTTTGCTGGCTGGGGAATTCTGGGAGTT
>JANHFM010002218.1:35941-53010 GCA_032468115.1 Grayia smithii
CACAGAAAAGAAAACACCGGGAGCCACAAAAACCCTTCCCGTGCCTGACTATTTCTTGAGTGGCCACAAAACTAGCATATGTAGTCAAATTAAATGTTTTGTTTTCTTCTGAAACTTTTCTTTTCTTGGATTTATCTACCAGGGGTTGAAAAGCTCAATAAATCACGTGCGTACAGGTGTCGTACAATGGCGGTTGTGATGCATATTTTGAGTGACGGGGAGCCACAGCAGAGGGGTGAAAGAGCCACATGCGTCTCCAGAGCCACAGATTGCTGACCTCTGATTTAGTCTTCATAGGGATTCTCAATCATCCAGGACCTGGTTGTCCCAAAGGTGCCTCGGGTTTTTTCCCCCAAGAGTCAACTGGACTTTCTGATTTTTCTTTGAAGATGTTTCACTTCTCATCCAAGAAGATTCTTCAGCAAAGTGAAACATCTTCAAAGAAAACCCAGAAAATCCAGTTGCCTCTTGAAAAAGCACCTTTGGGATATTCTCATCCTACAGTCCCCACAGAAATGCAAATATCCTAATGTTGATCAATTTCACACATGCACTCCTCATAGTGTTTGATGGGTTCTTCCCTGTGCCTAGTGGACGACTATTCAAGGCCAATTCACAAGTTGTCTTCATTAGATGAGTTGGGATAATATCTTTATATATACGGTATAAAACATATTAAGTATGTAAACAAACACAGTTCCCTCTAGAGATCCTTGCTCTTCAGGAAGAGATCACATTGGAAAATGCGAAGTTTCGAAGGACTATTCAGAGTATTAATTGCCTATTAAATTATTTTTAAATCTTATAATTGAAAACAATCAAACTAATGAGAACAAGCCCAGTAAACAGCCTTAGATGTGGCAGTGAAGCTTCGGCCTTTTAGGATTAACAGTCAACGTGGGAGACCCTGATAGTCAAGGACCTTCTTTGCTGCTTATCTAAAGGATGGAAACAGGGTCACTTCCCATCAACGTATGAGTCCATCACACTGTTGGGGGATTATAAGAAACTAGAAAGTCTTCAAGGATCTCCCCCCCCCCCAAGCCAAATTTGTTTTCTCCATTACAGTTAGAAATCAATGGAGCAAATGTTTATTAACTGCCCTATTAATGCTTCTTTTAACCCCTTGGGGGGAACTTGCATGTGGAATAGAAGAAAGAAGAAAGGATTCTTGAAAGGGATGCCAGTACAGCCACTTAAATTTTCATCCTGGTATCATTGCTTTGAAAAATGAGCAGTGCAGTGGCCTAGAGGTGAAGGTGCTCACCTCTCACTTGGAAGGTTGAGAATTCAATTCTAGGCAATGGCAGATATTTCTGTATCAGGGTGCAAAGAGAAAATATCTGCTGCAAACCCTGCATAGGCATCAGGAAGAGCATCCAGCCAGTAAATGCTCAACACCATTCAGGCACCCTGACTCCAGCCTGAATCAAGGGATTATAGGGTTGTAAAAAGAAAATAATAATTGCTCTAAAACCCTAAAAGCCTCTTTTGGGATTAGGCCAATGTTAGTAACGCCCCTCCGAGAAAGGCGATTACATCCCTCGGCTTGCAGACGGTGAGTTCGATACACCTTGCAAGCAGCCTATTGAGTGGTGTATCTGTCCCTGTGGTGCCAATCAAGTGGAGGAGATTATGCTCTGCATCCTCCACTGCTCCATTTATGATTAGATCAAGGCCAGGTGACCGATGGAGGGGAAATTCAAGGGCTCTGAGCTCAAATGGGTGAAGGATCTTCTTGCAAATATGTTTCCAACAGTTTGTGGTTGGGTTCCTACATTTGCTTCATTGCCATTTAAACTTCAAAAGAAAAAAAAGTTTTAGCCCTTTGATTATATCTAGCAATCTTTTTCTCATTTCTTATGTTCTTTTCTTTTGTTTCCTTTTTTGCTATGTTACATTTTTTTGACCTGTGGTTACCACAATAAACCAACATGCTTAGTGTACTTATACATTATCTTTATTACTGATATGGTACTTTAAATTTGCACATTTGTTGGCCATCTCAGTTGCATTTTCCATCACAACAGATTTATGAACATCCTTGACAGACAGGGCCATGAAATGCACTCCCACTGGTAGCAATCACCTGGATCCCAAGTCCCACCTCCAAGTTTGATTCAAGCCGGGAGCCCACACTCAACTTCATCTTCCCTCCCCTAACCTTGGAATCCTGAGTTGTGTAGCTGGTTAATTATGAACTGAGAGGAGGATAATTGCATTGGCCATTTTCTAGCTAACAATGAGCACATCCATAAGGGGAGGCTTTGTCCAGCAATGTGAGCTAGAAAGTCTCTCCAACTGGGGCTGCCCAATGACCAGTAGAGCACAGACCAGGAATTGTCTTTGGAGGCTGACTGAGCCTTCTGAAGGAATGGAGAGTGTGTGCCAAGTCCTCGGTGGGCACATTCAGGCACTAATTGGTAGTTGCAAGCAATTAAAGTAATTTACTCAGATTATAAAGAAATGCCTTAGCAGTGATTAAGAAACTGGGATGTGGGCAGTGGCTTGTAATCACTACCTCAGGAGATTAAAGCTGCTGGTTTTAGGTAACTGACCTTGTCGTTCTCAATAGGCTCATTGCAGTTTTGCTAAGAAAATGTAAATCAGGTTTGCAGGATAATCACCCAGAAGGCAGGCAGTACTTCTCAGTAAATGAGGCTGCATGGGAACGAGAGCGCCGGGGTATGGTAGGCAGGCATAAAAAAGGTATTTGAATCAGCACCAAAATATCTCTGTTTGTTTTTTTAACTCCAATGCTATAAGGCTGTCTGTGCTTCCTAAAATACAGACTTGATGAGAAGGTCACACCCTCCATCTGCCCCATGCTTAAACCCATGCAGTTGCTATGGGCCACAGTCAATAGGATATCTGGATCTCAAATCACAGAAGCCGGATTTTTGTATAGTATGTTCATTCATCTGATTGTAGAAAGGCCGCTCTATCCCTCTATGCAGAGAGGGTTTATGGAGATTCTTCATTGTCCAAGTCATGGTTGTCCCAAAGGTGCTTTTTCAAGAGGCAATTGGGCTTTCTGGAAAGTCCAGTTGCCTCTTGAAAAAGCACCTTGGGACTCTATGCAGAGACTTGAGTAATTCAACTTGGGATTCTGGAAGGCTTTCACATTCACACCGCTTCTCCAATGCAGGTTACCATAGATACACATTCAAAATATCAGCCCTAATTGTGACTTTCAAGCCAGCATCATTGTTCAGTCAGCCCAGAGATCAAAATCTATGAATTTTCTGTGGAGTTTGGAAAGTGACTGGACTAGGCAGGCCTATTTTGGTTCAAATAGTCCCAGCCGCATGTTGTGCCATGGGGGTGGTGTTTGCAGGGAAACTTTATTTCACAAATGAAGGCAAATACATACATCCTAGGACAGTGTTTCTCAACCTTGGCCACTGGAAGATGTGTGGACTTCAACTCCCAGAATTCCCCAGCCAGCTGTGATGGATAATATTGGATAATGTAGGATAATGTTGGAGGACCCACTCTGGGTTGGTCACTGGGACCAGAGGTTTAGTCTTCTGAGCTTTTGGATTCGTGCTGGAGCCCATCCTCAGGGAACTTCAAGAACAGCCCACAACTGAATGGCTGCCATCAATACCCCAATCAACCCCTGGGGGGGGCAGACAGAACACAGGCACCATATAAATACTATGCATGGAATAGGCCAAAGCACCCATTCCGATTCTTGACAATGGGCTCCAGCATGAGTCCGAAAGTTTGGAAGATTAAATCTCTGGCCCCAGTGACCGACCTAGATTGGATCCCAAAAACAGTATTTCTCCCTTCAGTTTCTGCTGGTGTTTTCCCCCTGAGAGTTAAATGCTACAGAAATGAAGCCCATCTCCTCCTTCTGCCAGGCATTATTCACAGGCTTGGTGACTCCTCACTCATGGTCTTCTGTACCTCCAGGTGCTTGTCCGTTTCCTGGCTGAAGACAGAGAAACGTGGCTCTGCCTTTTGCTTTGACAGGAGCCTCCTAATGTAGAGAAAATTGATTCCAGTCATCCTTATAGGCACCCGCCTACTTCAAAGGGCTGATCTCTCCCTTGAGGCTTCTCCAGTAAACACCTGCTCTCCATACCTGCTGGAGTCTTAGTCCTGCTGCTCAGGGTTGATCCTCACCCAAAGGCACGGAAAAATCACTTCCTGTGCCAACCAGCTGCATTGTTTGCAATCACGCAGGGAGGTCGATCCCCTATTTCTGGGAGACGTAAATTTCTGTCAAGACGACAGAAATACATTGATTGTCAGGCAGATGGAATTCCTTTGCTTGGTGAATGGCAAGGCAAACAGCACTCATGGCTTTCCCAGGAATAGTCCCACCCACCACCCACTTAAGGCGTCTCTGATTCACACGGATTTCCCCCTCCTGGCTGTGGAGGACAATTATGGGAATTAAGACTGAGAGCTCAATCCATCCACAGTGAAACTGTCATTTTCTTTCTTTTCTTTCCAGTCTTCTGTAATTACTCTGCCTGTCGCCTGTTCTGACATTTTCAGTCCTGCTCAACCTCTTCCAGAGGGAAGTTTTCTCCAGCTCTATTTTTGAGCTGGCTTTAGGTTGACTACTTACTCAGAGCTTGCCTGCCTTCAGCAGTTGAGTCTCCTTTCCCTTCCACTTTTGTTTTTACCAACCAGGTTGGGTTTTTTTTTAATTTGATGGATCACCCACTAAGAAGCAAAACACCCCCATCCTAGGAAAGAATAAACATTTAGAAGAACACAACTGTGCAACGTGTCAGTTAGAGATGAAGGAAAGTAACCGCAGGTACTTAGAAATAGATAGGAAGTTACAAGATTTAGCAACAAGAAGACCAGCAGCACAAGTAGGGACAAGGCCACGTAAAGTTTAAGCAAGATATAAGTCTATGAGGGGCAAAATGACATGTAAACTCAGGCAAGGCGCAACTCCATAGACAAATGGACACGCAGACTGAAAGCAAGGTAGGACTCCGAAAAAGGTAATAGCTTTGTGAAATGTTACTTCTCTATTTCTGGAAATCAACTGTATGAAAGATTGTGCTATGCTGTTGTTCAGGGTCTCAGCTCCCATATTGGACTGGGACCCTTTTGCTAAAGCGCTTCAATAAAGGTTTTGCAAAATTCCATCTCTCGTATCTGGCTCTGATTGGCTTCTGTGCCAAGGCAAACCAATTTTTGGACAACAAATTGTTCTGGAAAAACTAGGACATGTCATTGTCTTGCCATTTCAAAGGAAGCATCAGCCACATAATGTCCCCTTCTAGGCACACAGAAGCCCAGATGAAAACACACACTCGGGAAAGACTAAAGAGCCAAGATGAGAAGTCTTGTTTCAGCATGGCAAGGATCCAGGCACCTGGGCTTTTATTCCTTTATAGCCTTCAGTGCTTCAGAAACAAATATGGGGACACATCACCTTCAGTTCTTGGGCCACGAAGGTCTCCAGCAATTCTGGTGCCTTCTTGGGGCCCCATGACGCTCTGGGGAAAGCTGGGCTCTGTCTTCAGTGTGACTGATTCTGCGACTGCCAGCCTTACAATGGAAAAGCTGACTTGATGTTTTCTACCCCTGGTAAATCCCATAATTATCAATTCATCAAAAGATTTAGGGAATCCACAGTGTGTGAAATGGCCAGCTGTGTTCAGCTCTGAGCCAAGAGCAGTCGTGCAGACTTATTTTGTACAGTTGGCGCTAGAAATGGGACGCAAATCTTCCCAAGTATACATTTTAAATTTAATGGAAGAAGCTAATCATGGAGGGGTTGGGGGAGGAATCACAAATGCAAGCTTCTGACACAGCATTTTTTGGTTCAGGGACTCCCAGAGACCAGGAACAATGTAATTATTCCAGTTAAGTTGGTGGAAGGCACAGGCGCTTCACAGCTGCCCTCCTTGTCATTTTTTAAGTGTGTGTTTGTTTGCTGTGTAGGGGTTGGAGGGATGTTGGAGTGGCATTCGCCCAAAGGGAGGCTGGACTGCTGGACCAGATTGCTCAGCACAAGTGGGATTTTCTCATCTGGAGAACTGTGATGGAGGATGGCAGCACTTGCTGTTTTGTGGCACTGGCCATACCTACCTCAGTGATGGTGTTTGCCACACTTATGCACTGGGTGGCTTCTTTAATTTGGCATCCTTGGGCTGGCTTGGCTGTCCACGTTAGTGGATCTGCTGCTGAGGTTTCTCAGTTGAGCTGCTTTGAGAACCACTCGGATTGTTTCCTGGAAGAGGAGGCTGAGGAGCAGGTCAGAGGCTGACCGCATCTACTGCACGGACTCTCTTTGGCTGCTTTGTTGAACTAGGCAGCTTTTTCAAATTTGGTGCAAGAGAGCAAAAGGATGGACTATGAGGGGTTTTTTGTGCTTGCTATTTTGTCTATATTTTAGGAGCTCAGCAGTGCTTTGTCTGTTTTTCACCCTCTGCTTGTTATTGGATGCTGGGGTGTTGTCCATTTGGGCAGTGGTGGGGTATGTGTATTAGAGTGGAGTGTGGCTCCCCCACCGGAGAGACCTCTTTGCCTTCTCCCCTCTAACACCACGGAGGAAGGAGCGCTGCTATTCCCATCTAATGTGAAGTGCTTGAGAGCCGTGGATGGTCTTCTTCCTTCCTCTGTGTGAGAACCAGAGGTGGATTTGGGGTGTGTGTGTATGTGGGTGGGGGGGGGTGTTGACTGGAGCCTTTGCTGGCTATTAGGCACACAGGTGAGGAGTGTTCTTGGATGTTAGTGGGTAACTGAGCTTTATTTATTTCTTAAATTTATATGCCACCCATTTCCCTGATAAGGTGACTGACAGGCTTAAAGATTTTTTAAAAAGAGAGAGATAAATGGAAATGGAAATGGAAAATGGAAATGGAAAACTCTACAACTATGCAAATTAAAATTTTAGAACTGTGTCAAAAAACAACAACAACAAAAACAAACAGAACAAAGAAGACAGATGGCATGGGGATGGGTCTTCTTACTCCATCAACCACATTTTACAGTGAGCGCTCCTCTCAGGACCCCAAGCCAAGTGGCACAAACATTTTTTAAAGACCCTTCCAGATTAAAGGATAAGTGCAGTTCTCCCCTCTGTTGGCAGAGTCTTCCAGAGGGACAGGGCCACAGCAGGAAAGGTTCTTTTGCTAGAATCCCTTCCTCTGGATGAGAATCGGAGGAGGAATTAACAAGACCGGCTGCATAGGGAAGGGAATACGTGCCTGCTAGTAGGAGCTAATGGTTTGGTAAGTGGTAAGTGTGGGTGTGTTGTGGTATAGTAGGGAGGTAGCTGCTGGGTGCCCTGTTGGTGTTGAAAGCTAATAAAGCTAAAGTGCCTTGGGATGCCCGGCTTCCCTTCCAGGCATGGGGTTGGACTAGAAGACCTCCATGTTCCCTTCCAGCCCTATGATTCTAGGTTTCCATAAAGTGTCACAGGGAATACGGTGACTTGTACAAGTCTGATCATTGTGGGTCCACAACATCTACATATCTTTTCCAAGGCCCTCATGGCTGCTCTACCAAGTGTTAACTGATTATTCCTTTACTGTTGATGATGGATCCTCAAAGACAGAAACTCTATATCACTTTGATATCTTCAGAGTCAATTCCAAGGCTGATAGTTTTACTTCTTGTCAATAGTTTGATCTTCATACAAATCAGAAGTGAAATGAAACATGAAAAAAAGAGAAATAGAGATACTGCAAAGATCATAGCAGTGTTCCAATATTTGAGGGACTGCCTCAGAGAAGAGGGGGTCAAGATATTTTCCAAGGCACCTGAAGACCAGGCAAGGAATAATGGATGGAAACTGAATGAAGAAATAAGGAGAAATTTTCTGACAGTGAGAACAATCAACCCATGGAACAGAAGTTGCCTTCAAAAGTTTCATCACTTGAGACTTTCAAGAAGAGATTGGACTGCCATTTGTCAGAAATGGTGTAGGGTCTCCTGCTTAGACAGGGTGGTGGACTAGATGACCTCCAAGGTCCCTTCCAACTCTGTTACATTAATTGGTTGCTGCCATCTCATTCAGATAAAGTTCTCTCATAGGGTGTCCTGTCTCTGACCCATTTTCCCCCTCCTATGTTTTCCCCCCTTGCAAGGTGGAGAAATTGCTTAAACAAGTGAACTCTTCCTGAGCTGCTTCTGTCTATGGCTCAGTGCTTTCCTAAAAAGTGCTAACCACACATTAACAAGTTCAGCTCTGTGACCTTAATTAGTTGAGTAGAACCTTCCTGCCACCTTGAGGCTGCCTGAAACTGACCAGACCTTAATTAGTTTCATACCAGAGGCTTTTGTTGTTAACCTCTGTAAATTTGACTGTAAATGTATGCCTTGGTTGGTAACATTCCTGTTGTATTTATGAATGGTCACTAAATGAGAACGTTTATATAAGAGAGGCTGTATTAATTTTAGTTCCATTTGTCACTGTTCTTCTTAACTTTTATTACTAAAATTTGCAGATCCTTTATATTTTTGGCTAGTGAATGTTATTGATGACTCTTCCTCCAATTTTAAAACCACGTTCATCTTCTTCCAATTCAGCTTCCCTTAATAATATATTCTGCATAGTGATTAAATAAATAAGATGAGTATACAGCCATGTCACATTCCTTTGTCAACCAGGAGCCCATACTGTGTTCTGTCCATACCAGGTCCTTCTCTCTGAGTGACAGCAATTCAATAGTCCCTGTTACTGTCCTTAAGTGAATCCTTTCTGAGTTCATGAGGTGAGGGCCCAGCCTTTTTATTTTATTTATTCTTATTTATTTTATTCATTTTCAAGCATATATAAGATAATAGGTAAAAGTATAAACATAATTTGAATACATGAAAAGACTAAGAATATTAGGACAGGGACAGAAGGCACGCTGGTGCTCTTATGCATGCCCCTTATAGCCCTCTTAGGAATGGTGTGAAGTCAACAGTAGACAGTCTAAGGTTAAAGTTTTGGGGGTTTAGGAAAGAAACCACAGAGTCAGGTAGTGCATTCCAGGCATTGACCACTCTATTGCTGAAGTTGTATTTTCTGCAATCGAGTTTGGAGCAGTTTACCTTGAGTTTGTATCTATTATTTGCTAGTGTATTGTTGTGGTTGAAGATGAAGTAGTCATTGACAGGTAGGACATTGTGGCAGATAATTTTATGTGCTACGCTTAAGTCAGACTGGAATTGGCATAGTTCTAAGTTGTCTAAACTCAGAATTTTGAGTCTGGTGGCATAAGGTATTTTATTGCAGGTAGAGGAATTGTATTCACCAATCCCAACCAACTTCACTAAAGGTAAGGGTCTGTGAGGGAGCGCCAGGTTGCCCAAATTTGCATTAAGAAATCTGCAATCGATTAAGTTGTCTAAACCCAGAATTTGGAGTCTGGTGGCATAAGGTATTTTATTGCGGGTAGAGGAATTGATATTCACCAACCCCAACCAGCATCACTAAAGGTAAGAGACTATGAGGGAGCACCAGGTTGCCCAAATTTGCATTAAGAAATCTGCAATTGATACGACAAATTCTGTGATCAAATCAATAGCAATGTTAACTATGGAAGTTTATTGGATAATTTTGAGCCAATCCTGAGCCAATCATAATCTATACCACAAGGTTGCTTTTGTTAGGAAATTTATGGAACAGAGTACTATTTATATATAGCAATGAAGGAAAGGATAGATATAAAAATTTTAAAAAGGAAAATAACTTTTAAAAAGTATATTACATGAGTACTTTTCTTATATTCATATTATGCTTAAATCACATTTTTGCTTTTCTGAACACACTTTACTAAACATTCTCAATACCTGAAACCTATATTTAGGGCATAGCAGTGGTGGGTTGCTCCTTGTTCGGCCCGGTTCACGTGATCTGGTAGCGGTGACGGTGTGATGTCACCGAACCGGTTCTTCACAGTCGGGAGCTGGGCCCACCCGCACACCCATACTTACGTTTTTCTCTGTTTTTCTGCTCTGCACATGCGCAGAGCGCTTGTTTCTAGTTTTTTTCAAGGAAATTAGTTAGTGCGCATGCACTGATCATGTGCAAAACATGTGCATGAAGAGAACCAGTAGTAAAGGTAAGTAGAACCCACCCCTGGGGCATAGGTATATTTTCTTCATATTCCAAATCATTTTTGCTATTCTTTATTTTAAATTGTTACTCAGATGTAAGCATCGCTTATGCTAGTAGTAAATGAAGACTGAAAAAACTGAAACTTATCATCTGCATGTGGATCTGCACTGTATCCAATTAAGATATTAGGATGAAGCAAGTCTGGTATAATCACATGTTGGAGCACATAAACAAATATCCATGCCAAGTTTTTAAGGAAAAAACATTAACCTTTTTCTTTTTTTTTAAAGGTTGGCATTGAAAAGAGAAAGGTCAGTTTAGGCAAAGGCAAGAACATTTTCTTTTCTCTCTTTCTCTCTCTCCTGCAGGACCTTCTTCAACACTGCCTTAATTAATTGGAACTCAGAGGCATTTAAGGCAAAAGACAATAATGATTGCAAAGTTGTCCAATCCAATCTATCTCCTATCAGCACTCCTGGAAACTTGAAATTGGAAAAAGAGAGAGGAAAAGAAAAATCCTGCCAGTCTGAAACAATATCTGTCATTTGTTCCCACAATTTCTCTTTACGCAAATGTTGAAAAAGCACTAATGGATTTTTATTCACTGGCCAAATAGAACAGAACAGAATAGAATTCTTTATTGGCCAAGTGTGATTGGACACACAAGGAATTTGTCTTGGCGCATACTCATACACATTTGATGAAAAATAAAACCATATAATAATTATTTTAAATGAACAGTAGTAACATAGCAAGTCTTCTGTTGTGGATTGGATAATTGTGTTCATTTAGTCTCAATTGCCACAAATGTTCCTCAATTCACAACTCTGAAACTAGACATCTTAAAATAAGTATCTCCAGCTAGTTACATTTTTGCTATTTACTGCTGATGATTTACTTGTAAACCACTATTCAACAAATCCATAATTTTCCTGATAATTTCTTCCAATACTGAATTGCACAAATTCCTTGTGGGTCTAATCATACTTGGCCAAATAAAGTATTCAATTCAATTTGTTCCAATTTATCTTAAATTGCTTTTTCTGTATTTAGGACACATTTCTTGTCCTAAAAAAATATATGCTAGTACTGAATTGTCCACCTCAGGATAGATAGCATTTCATTCCAATGAGAGATAATGACTTTTGTAAGTTAGATACACTCCTGAACAAAACATCAAATGAATAAAAAAAATAAGAAACTGCAAAAATATATGAATTATTGGCCTTTGGCAGTAGGATTTATAAATGATTTCATCTTACTCCCTTCAGACATTAAAATGCTCCTCTGAACATTGAATGAGCATGCAAGACATACTAACCAACTGTCACAATTTTTATGAAACTGTCTTTTTCCCCCACAAAGTGTGTTCCACAATTAAATTTTACAATGAGAAAATCCTCCAAACAATTGAACCGAATATATTTTTTGAATGGTTTAATGCTATTTCAGCTACACTCTTCCTTGGGAGTTCTTGGGGTCATAAATTTACCAGTCCAGGATCTATCATCCTCCTATTATTGAAATTATGATTGGTTTTCATCTAGTTAAGATTATAATTATAAATTATAATAGTAAATAATAATTTGCCTTCCTTTGCAGGTTAGTACCCAGGAGATTCTTATTTGCTTGTGCAAAAGCTGAGAGAAGAGTAGACTGATTCTGCCACCCTAGCTACATTTGATGATGTTCCAATACATAAGGCATAAAATATAAATATGTTTTTCTTAACTGTTATACATTGAAAGTTAAACAAGGTGGAGAAGTTGATGTAAAATTGCAGATACATTCAGTGTTACCTGGTTTTAACTGTTTGATTTTACTGTGTTTCAAAATGTCTCTTTCAAGTCAGCTTGATTTCTTGTGACCTGCGTAGATATTTATTTATTTATTCTATTTGTCCAGTACATATTAGATAATATATATAAGTACATGAATTGAATACATAAAATGAATACAAATAAAGGGAACATTAGGACAGGGATGGTAGGCACACTGGTGCTCTTATGCACACCTCTTACAGGTCTCTTAGGAATGGGGGTGAGGTCAACAGTAGACAGTTTTAGGTTTATGTCAGAGAAGTGACTCACACAGTTACATTACGGCTGGTATCATGTGAGGCCCAGTGCTACTTAGCTTTTAAGTCCAGATGAGGACATCCAGATACTGCAAACTACACAGGAAAAGTAAAGTTGCTAGCCAGGTGAATTGGTTACCAGGTAAATTATACTGGCACACCAGCAGAATTTTCTGGACAGAGCACACTGATATGTTACACATTGCCAAGGCCTTCTTTTGCATTATTTTTTTTACAGATGGTCCTCCATCAGTGGTGGGTTGTTCCCGGTTTGGTCTGGTTCGCACGAATAGGTAGCGGTGACGCTGTGACCTGGACCCAGGCCCACCCGCACGCCCAAACTTATCTTTATTTTGTGAAAACCGCAAAAATAGCACATGCGCAGAGTGCTTTTTTTGAGATTTTTTCCCAAAAAGAGTTTTTGCGCATGTGTGGGGGTGCGCTTTAGGTGCGCGTGCTTGCTTCGCTCATGTGCGCCCACGTGCAAATCGCACGCATGCATGTGCACGAAGAGAACTGGTAATAAAGGTAGGTAGAACCCACCCCGTCCTCCATGTAGGACCTCCAATTGGGCCTGGAATTTTGGACATAAGTCAGGATGGTTGTTAAACAGATCACCAATGACCTGGCTCAATTTTACAACCATTTTACAATGATCATAAAGTGAGTTATCAGAGTTATTAAAGAACTACATGTTCATTAAGCAAATGCAGCATGTGCAGTGACTGTGTGTTGCAACAAAAAAAAAACATTGCAAATCAAGGTTATGTGACTGCAGGATACTGCAACCACTTATAAACATAAACTAGTTGCCAGGTGCTTGAAATTCAGTCATGTGATTGCAGGATGTGGAGGCACAATGTTTTACAATGGTTGTAAAGTCCTTTACAGGCCCTAAGGCATCATTTCCAAGGCCATCATAACTTCAAATGATTGTTAAGTGACAGGTCATTTAGTAAGGATTATCTGCACTTCTCATTCTAGTTTATAGTTCTTCTATTTCCTAGTAGCCTCCCACCCAACTAGCCAACCTCAACCTGCTAATTTCCAATCTCAAATAGAATCAGTCAAATTTTGTACTAGCCAAAAAGAAAGAGATATACAGAACTGGCTGCTATGTAATTTGTATAGCAAATCTATTGCTTAGATCCCAAAAAAGAGGCTACAATCTTACATAAGGCTATTTGGGAATAGGACACACTAAATCACTTTTGAGAATCTAGTTGATGTTCTTGCTTGCATTGGAAAAGCCTTTTTTTTTGTCCTGTGGCTATTCAGTTTATTTTACCCTATTAAAAAGGGGGGGAAAGAATACGGCCCTCAGAACATTTCCCAGAATGGAACTACAAAAGACCCTCTGCTTCTGGAATAAACATAATGAATAACCACCAAAAAAAAATACATAGTTGAGTATGGACAAAATAATCTTTGTTGTTATGCTATTCAAGTTACATGGAAATGGCCAAGTCTTCTTTTGATTCGGAAATGTTTAGCAGATACAATAGAATTCTTATCATGGATAGTCCTCAGTGACCACAGCTTTGCTTATTGTTTTACTTCAGCTTTCCTTTGCTTTTCAAACCTGCAAGGGTTGTAAATGTGAGGATTGGAAGCAAAAGTATTCTTTTTTATAGTTGTAACTGAACGGTTGCTAAACAAGGATTATCTATAGAGCTCAAATTTACTAAGACCTGAGACTAAAATGGGAACATTTAAAAAACTTGGGTTTCAAAAATATTTAACCATGTTCACAGTGAAAGACAAACCTGTAAGAAGGTTTTCCCATAATCATCCCAGCACTTGAGCCAGATTCTGAAATTTCCAAATTTATTTTTTTGTAAACCCACATATTTGGCAACTTCAATAGTAGCATCCACACATTTTATCTAGAACTCATTTTATCTGCAGCAATTATTATATAACACATCTGGAGAGCAGTAATGTGGGTTGTTTGTAGCTTTAAACTATGGACACTTGATAAAGAAGACCAATAAGAAAATGTAGGCTATTAAGTGGACATAGAAGAAATAGATTAAGCACAAGGAAAAAGATTCTCTGTGTCCTATCTTGAGACTTCTGCTAATTCCAATTTATAAATGTTCTTAAAGAAGCACAAAATCAGCAATAGTGCAATGCTGGTCCTGTCAACTGCTGTAAGTCTCATACTAGACACTCAATTTTACTTTATCTTTTATTATTCTACCATCTGCGGAACTGGTACAGGAGGAACACCAAATAAAATAAATCAGTGGCAATATAAGCAATTAAAGAAATTCCACAGCAAGAGAACTAAATAACTTACACAAATAAATATACTAAATAAACTAGTTAAAATATAACTATATATATATATATATATATATGAAATTACTAAATAAACCAGCTAAATAAACTACATAGATGCTTGGTTGGTCAAATTCCCATAACTGTTAAAGTCTGCAATGAACATACCGGTATTTTAAAAACCTGAAAATTCAGGGTCCCCCAGCATAAATATATACAGTACTTATCAAGACAGAACTCTGATAAAAGAACAGAAAGACCACTTTTTCCTGAAACATTATATTATCAAAATGCAACTGCTGAACAATAAAAAATCCAAACAATACAAAAATTCCAGACCAAGTGTGTAGCAATTATTATGATTAATACTACTATTCAGACAGATAAGCAAAATCATAGTATCTACTACTATGTTATGTGACCCTCTATATTTGGATAGCACATCTTAAGCCAGAGGAATCGATTAACATAATTTTGTCCAGGTTATCAGGCTCAGGAGATAAAGGAAACACAAAAGAGTTCTCTTTTGTTTGTAGTGGATAAACCCATATAAATTAATTAGTATTCTCAGTTAAAAGCAGCAGAAAGCTCAAGTTAATATTTAAAGAAAGAATGTTAAAGTCAAGAGAAGAGATTAAGAGTTCTCGGGAAAATTCCCAGTTTCTCAGTTAACCACCAAAAATTATCCCAAGTTTCTCACGTTCTGTCTTTCATTTTGAACACAATGTTCAAAAGACAAATGTTTTACAACCAAACACAAGTCCTATTAATATGTTATGTAAACATATAGGGTGAAAACCTCTTTTTACTTGTTTGACTTGGCCCAGTCCCGTTGGCATCTCCTATCTACTCACAGAAGACTGACAAATTCTCACCATTTCTGGTACACAAAGGAGTTGCCACAACATTTTTAAAACCTCAAACCTAGAACGAACTTAGAGAGAAAAAGAGAGAAACAGAAAATATATTATGATCCAGACCAGCACATCCCTAGTAGAGCTAAAGAATACATTTCTAGGTTTAGTTCTAAAATAATCAAATTTTAGAAAACGGTTATCTAATACATATAATCCAAAACAAAAAAATGGGACAATTGTACAGCATTCTTTCATGGACTGTGCTGGCAGTATTCCAGTTTATGTATGCATCGCGGGCAGAACTATATACTATGCTTCCTATCACTCTATACACTTTTAATTATGGATAAATAATAGCACACATACTGTTCAGGTATTGTGTTTAGAGTACAACAGATGACCCAGGCCCATTGGATTATGGATTTGGAGATATATCCTTATCTCCAAACCGAGAAACAGAATGACCATGGGTAGCAAAAAAATAGTGATAGCAGGAACAATTTCCGATTTTCTGAGAGCTTCTCCACTGAATTTCCTTGTGGGAAACTGACAGGAAGTGTCAGAAATCTTGCCTGCCTGCCTGCCTGTCTGCCTGCCTCCCTGTTCCTTCCAACTATGCAACAATCTCACACTGAATTCCATCTTTACAGAATGTACCCATTCTTAATTCTATACTGTCATGAGGATCAAATTTGAATATATTTGGCTTGCTGTTTGGAGTCTGGCATTAAATGTCCAATGTAATTCTGGATTTACCCTTGAATAATCACAGAATGAGTCCATTTGTTCTTCATTGAAATGATTTCTTTGGCATTAAAATATATCACTTGGTAGAGGAAGTTACAATGTCTGATACAATACCTAAACTTGACTGTAATAAGTTCATCATTGCTATTTAAATTTAAGAGTTCATTAGGCAGAGTTTACAAATTGCCTATCCTGACCTTTCCCTTCATATAGCAAAAATTGGCTCCAGGGAATAGAAACACATGACAGTGAGGATCGACTTTGACCAAGGCATCAACATCATCAAAAATATTATGTCGTCCAAGTTATGCATTTTGCCTCACTCTTTCTCAGTTGAGGTATTGCTGTTGAAGGCAGGAATTATGCTGAGGAACTCTCACAGTAATTAGTGTCTGCCACATATTGTTGAATTGATCTTTTCTTTCCTCCTCCATCTCTTCTTGTCTCTTCATTCTGTGTTGTTCATTGTGATTTCCTTTTTCCATGTGACATAATTATGCTAATGATATTTTATTTTAATTTATTTATATTGCCACAATGTTGTGTGTCATAGTTGTCACCTCATAACAGTTCAGAAGCCCTGTCAGCTTCTCCTTTGAGTAATAGGAAGCTGTCAGAGATAGTTTAAAAATAGGATCATATAACCTCCTGAGGGCTAGGTCAGGACCTTATCTCCATCAGCCAAAGGAGTGGCTGATCTACCCTCAGTTTCAGAATAGGAAGCTGCTGAAAAATGAAACAACATGGGCAAGGACTAAGGAATCCCGGCTAATGTATTTCACTAACACCAGAGAGATCCAATTTCTATTCCATCTGCAGTCATAATAGCTCGATTTGTGCCTTTCAGCCCAATGGACCTTGCAAAATTGTTGTGAAATAATATAGGAGGATGGAGCACTGTGAATGTCTTGACTTCATAAATCAGTGCTTCTCAACCTGTGGGTTGGGACCCCTTTGGGGGTCGAATGACCCTTTCATAAGGGTCACCTAAGACCATCGGAAAACACATATTTCCAATGGTCTTAGGAACCAAGACACCGCTCTTCTATCAATATAGGCTCAATATAAGGGG
>JANHFM010002219.1:6235-17595 GCA_032468115.1 Grayia smithii
GGGTCCTCAGTTTACCTACCTCGAAAGGATGGAAGGCTGAGTCAACCTTGAGCCTTGGTGAGAATCGAACCAACACTGATTGCTGGCATCTGGAACTAACTGAACAGTTAGTTCAGAGCACTAATTAGGTGAGCCACCAAGGAACTCTTAACTTGGTGTGAGCCGCCCCGAGTCTCTCGGAAGAAGGGCGGCATATAAATGCAATAAAATAAATAAATAAATAAATAAACAAGGGAGTATCATGTTAGTACCAAGTTTCTCTGAAAATAAAACCCATGCATGATTTTTCAGGATGCTCATAATATAAGCTCTACCCCAAAAATAAGCCCCAGTTAAGTTTCATCAGCTGTTGGAGGTGTGGCCAGCACAGGAGGGGGCAAATGCGCAGGGTCCGATGGTATCTAGCAGCAGCTGAAGTCCGCTGGCCCCTTGGCACACTCAGGCTGTACAGGTGAGTCCCAAGTGCTGCGACCGCCAGCCCAGACTTCCAAGCAGCAGGCGGAAGCAGAGGCGTGGGTGGGAAGCACGTAATCTGGCCCACTGGATGTGTCGTGTGGCTGCCCACCCACTCCATCTCACCAGCTATCTTTGCTTGCCTGCAGCTGTGACAGGACAGGTAGCATTGCAACACATCCGGCAGGCCGGATCACGGGCCTCCCCCGCGCCTCTGCCTTTGCCTATTGCTTAGAGGCCCAATAGTCGCAGCGCTTGGACTCACCTGCACTGCGTGGTCTGTGCAGCCCCAGAGTGCACCAGCGAAAGGGCCAGTGGGCTGCTCTCCCAGCCTCTTGTGCGTGTGCCAGGGGGACGGGACACCAGGCTTGGGCAGGCCAGCAGGGCCGGTCCAATAACTATGTTTCCTGGAAAATAAGCCCTAATGCTTTTTGGCTCCCTTTTGGAGTAAAAAAATAAATAAATAAGATCAGGTCTTATTTTTGGAGAAATTGTATTGACTACATTTGCCAGGACATTTATTGATTTTATACCTCTGTAATTACTGATAATAGTTCAAATATTTTGAAAAGAAAGTAAATTACTGTATATTAATATAACTAATTTTATTGAGATTATTATTAACTAGAAAGTGACTCATTTGCAAATGAGTAATGAAGAACCAAGAGTGCTTTAAAATAAATTTAACTATGAACACAATAGATTTGGATGCCATTTTGCAATTCAAAGAAGCCAAATTACTATTTACTGGCACACAGCTCTATGTATTTATGTATTCTTTTTTTCCCCTGTATTCTTTCCCCTCTTTTATTTTTTTCCCATGAGATTACAATTCAGGTTGACCACACAGATCTTTATACATCATCTCCACAGTATGACAAACTTGCTTGAGTTCGTTTTCAATCTGTCTGATCTTCTCCATGATCTCAGAAAGCTCTTGCAGCTTATCCTGAATAAGCTTGTTATTTTGGTCATAAACAGGAAATACACTTTCCTCCAATTTTTCTGCCAAGCTTGAAACCTTTGAAAGAAAAAGAAAGTTAAAATGAACTTGGCACCCTTCTTTGCCTACTTTTGATTTTAAATAGTAATAAATATATCCACTTACAATAAATGATAATGTGAGTAACTGTTCACAGAGTAAACAAAAATCTGATGAAGTAATAGGCAGAGTATAGCAAACGGGAACCAACTGGGTTGTGCATGCTTCAAATATTCAGAAAGCTGGTAGATTGCTTGACTTGGAAGCTGTACAATGTGACAATTGTATTTGTACTAAGTTCGGCATCAATATGGTGATCACTGCGAAGCCAGGCTGCTCAAGGAGAGGTGAACTTGCTCAGGTCAAAGATGAAGTGTCATTTTCTGATTCCTTTGTGATGTGTGAATAGCCCTAACAATTATTAGAATCCAGATTGTAGTGAGCATGTAATTGCTCTTGCAGCTCTCCTGCTTTTACCACTATTTGATGTATTTTTGCTGCTTATATTGGAATGTTCGGCGATGCTTTAATAGAGAATAATATAAGATAAAATACCAGGGTTAGAAGGATTCTTGGAGGTCTTCTAGTGCAACCTCCTATTCTATTCTTGAAAACCTCCAGTGATGGAGGACCCAGAACTTCTGGAGGCAAGCCAGTCCACTGATCAATTGTTCTCACTGGGAGGCAATTCTAGATTGGATCTCTTTTTAACATCTTCCATCTGTTTGTCCTGCCCTCAGGTGCTTTGGATAATAGGTTGACCCCCTCTTCTCTGACAGCCCCTCAAGTATTGGAAGACTGCTATTATGTCACCCCTAAATCCTCCTCTTCATTAAACTAGACATACCTAGTTCTCTCAACTATTCATCATATGGTTTAGCCTCCAGATCCCTTATCTTTGTTGCTCTTTCTGCATTCTTGCAAAGGTCTCAACATTTTTTTTTATATCATGGTGACCAGAACTGTACACAATATTCTATATGTCATCTCATTAATGCAGTATAAAGCAGTTCTATCATTTCACATTATCGATACTATTCCTCTATTGATGCAGCCTAGGCCTGCATTGGTTTTTATGGCAGCTGCAGCAAGCTGTTGGCCCATATTTAAGTGATGGTCCACTAGGACATCTAGATCCCTCTCACAGTTATTACTATTGAGCCAGGTACCACCTATTCTATACTTGTGCATTTGTTTTTCGTGCCTACGTATAAGATCTTACTTTTTTCATCACTGAAATTCATCTTGTTGGAAAGGGCCCAGTGTTCATTCTGCCAAGAACCTTCTGAATCTTGAGTCCAAAGTGTTAGCTATTCTATTCAACTTAGTATCATCTGCAAATGTGATGAGTTCCCCTTCTATCCCCGCATCCAGATCATTTATGAAGATGTTAAAGAATACTGGGCATAAGACAACCTTGAGGTAGCTCCTAGTTACCCTTTCATCCATGCAGATTGAAGACTCCATGCAAAGTGTGGTGGTCCTTTCTATCTCACATTGTTCTATTTTACTAGGAAGTAAGCTGGGGTCTACTTTCAGTTAAAGTCTAATGAAATCTAAGTAAACTTATGTCCACAGCATTTCACTGACCCACTAATTTAGTCACTGTCAAAGAAGTAAATAAGATTTGTTTGGCATTATCTGTTTTTAACAAACCCTGCTGGCTTCTGGAAATTGCCTTGCTCATTTCTAGATGCTCACAAATCTGCTGCTTGATTATATTTTCCAGGATATTCCAGGAGACCACTGCTATTTATTATTTACAGATTTTTATTTTTGTTTATTGAATTTTAAATTGTTTTACTACATTGCTACATACTGTATTATGTTCAGTGGAAAGATGAGATGTAGAATTCATATATAAAATTATTTAAACTGAGGAACTATTGCTTAGCAAAGGCTAACTTTATTAAATCATAAAATTGAGGTGTAATTCAGAATGTTAACATTCAGGGTTTAATACTACAATCTTAAAGAGAAACCAGATTTAAAAAGATTTCTGAAGTAATTCAAACTGATTATATAATATATAAAATTCACATCCAATTGAAGTTTAAAACTGTAGAAATGGAGGGGGCAATTATATAAAAGTAGTATCTGAATCTTTTCTCAGGCTGTAAGAAGTTAAAAATAATAAATATATTAGAAAAATAGATTTGCTTTGATTTTCTTTTGACAAGAAATATTACATCTAAACATAAAAGCAAGCTCCTATAATATATATTTGGTAATTGAGCTCAATGCTATTAATATTCTGTCTTTGAATACTTGAAGAGCCTATATTTTAATATGTATTATATGCATTTTTGCTCCAGCTTGCCTCTAAGATAAAGCAAAATATCAAAATATGTAACAGATATGTGAAGAAAAGGGTGAAAAATAGAAGAAATACACCAAATGGAATAAGTAGAAGAAGAGGGAATAATGAGTGACAATGGCTAGAAGTATTCCAGGAACAGGTAATAAAACATAAAATAGATAATATTTCTAACTATCTGAAATACCCTCAAATTTAGCTTGATTCTTAGGTGAGGAGTTCAGGTTGCTTTCTTGGCAAAAATACAGAAGTACCCTGTTTCCCTGAAAATAAGACATCCCCTGATAATAAGCCCATTCGGGCTTTTAAGTGCATGCGCTAAAATAAGCCTTCCCCTGAAAATAAGCCCTCCTTGAAAATATTTAAATGTAGAGCTGGAAATCAGGTAAGACAGCAAGAGGAGCCCCATCTTGCTCCACATGCCTCAAAATAATAAGACCTCCCTGAAAATAAGGACAAGCACTTATTTCAGGATTCAAAAAATATAAGAGTCTTATTTTTGGGGAAACACGATAGTTATTAGTTTATGCTAGGTCTTTTTAAAATAGCATCAAACGTTTTGAATTCAATTGTTTCAACTGGAAAGAATAGTTGTGACCTTGCCAATAGTTCCAGAATGTTCCAAGTTCAAAAGAGATGCTTCAAACTTCGGAATACCAGAACAACTTCAGAAATGTCTTAATTAGATTGGAACAATTTATCCAAAGCCAAAATAGCTATTTTGAATATGAAAATGTTTATGACTTTTTAAAAAAAAAATTGCCAGTCTAATCTATAGCCAGAGAATTTCCTAATGATTTCCTCTCCATGTTCTAACCAGATTAGATCATGCTTAATTTTTTAAGTTTAGTCATGTTGTCAAGGTGCTGCCATCATTTTGATTAAAAGCAGAAAGATAATGAAGAAAATGAATTACAAACAGATTAGGAAAGGAGTGGAAAGTATAGCATACATTCATGTACCTTTTTCAGAGTATTTGAAAAATGAGGTTTCTCACTTTTGGGAGTTAGTTCTTTGGAATAATTAAATTTAATAATTATTTCCTATTTCTCAAAACTTCTGAATGTTTTCACCATCAGATTTGTTCCTATTTTACCTTCATCAGAAGACTTTCCCTGAAGTTGTTCATGAGTACATGGTCTTTCTTCCTATTCTCATTAATTTTATCAATTAGTTGCTGTGTTCTCTCCTGAAGACTTTCAATAGTTGAATCTAGGGCTAAAAAGTAATTTGAGGCTTTGCTATCTGGCCTTCCTCCGCTTACATTTGCATTGGGAAGAAGTGTTTTAGGAGAATCTTTCCTATATTTTCAGAAAAATAAAAAATGAAATGTCTTATGGTATAAAATTAATAGTTTCTGTGCATAGGGATATGGTAGAACTGATTATATCACAAGTAAAATTATTTTCATAAAGAAGTATGCAAATTACAATAATTATGAAGTTTCTTGAATCTATTTGCAACTCACATGCCAGAACTAGTCCAAGAAAATTTGGTTTGACTGCCATCTCACTTCACCATGTTAAAAACAATGGAAGCCAATTGATTGCAGAGTATTTCATATAATTTTCATGTTACTTCTTCAATTTTTTTATTAACAAAATGATACTATCCCAATACAACAATTAAATCATAAATGATTTCTTTCCATTATCAATTTTGTTTACTTTCATCTGTTTTCCAGAGCTTACCTCTGACTGTATAGTTTCCTTTGAATTAAGTAGAGCTACATTCCATTAGGCATAAACTTAGCTAATTCATTTGATTTTATACTGTCCAGTAGATTTATGTAACCATATCTCATTAAAAAGGGGAAACATTTTAAGGACCTTCTTGTTCTTATGATACGAAAAGAAAAACATGACCATTTCTCTCAATCTATAATTTTAAAAAAATCTAATTTTCCTTTCTAGAATGCTGCTTTGATTTGTGATAATAACTTGTTTGTGTCCTATGTCTGCTCTTTTATTCAGGATAGCATTTACTCCTTATCCTATTTTTATTCACATAGCAAACTGGGGCTAGACTGCAACACATCTTCATTTTTTTAAATTCTCAGGAGGATTTGGAAAGACACCTGTCTCTGTTATAGAATGCTATTGCCCAAAGAGACAAAATTGCATAAGAATAGTTATTCCAACTGCATTTATATATCACACTAATCCCTAATACAGTCTGTTTGTAGCATAAATTGGTTATATGTGAAACCATTGCAAATTATAAACCAGACTATGGTTTAGATTGTTATTCAAACAACACATTAATACATATGAACAAGATCAATATAAGACAGCAAGCACATCATCTCTAAAATATCATTTTAGTTGTATTGGGCACAAACCTGCACCATCAATAATACTTTATTTATTTATTTATTATTTGCATTTAAATACACTTTATGTGGTTGTAGCTACTATTACTGTTACATATTTTGTCATAGGTGCAAGATTGTAGGTTTTGGTAAATTTTATGCTAAAAATCAACCTTTTGTGGTGGTGATGGGGGAATCAATTCATAGATAGTATCAGTCATGATGCCCATTTTGGATTCACATTTGACTGTTGAAGATTTTAAAGTTTCACAATACTTTTTAAATCATACCTTAATGGATTATCACTTAATTCATTTCTTTCTGAATTAGCGAAGAATAGACTGTTTGATTTATCTTGTTCTTGCTCTGACTCTTGGAACTGAAATTCTTGAGTAGACATAATAGCCTTTCAGGATGAGGAAAAGAGATGTCATCAGAAGGTAGTTAATTTACAATTTTGTTAATCATGCTATTGTATCAGTTTTCTGCAAAAGCCAAAAATAATTGATAAAATTTTATATGATCTTTTTAATGTAGTTTAATTATAACTTGATTTCAAATATGTTGAACACAATTCAATAGTTCTGGACACATGTTGAGCTTTATATGATAGAAAATCCATTTCATATCAAAGGGTTTTCTATAATTGTGATTCTTTCCATTACTCTCTGATAAACTGCTTCAATATTTTGACAGCAGTCATCTTTATTTCTATAAGGTTTCCACATGTGCACCCATTCACTCATACATACATACAAAGGGCTGCTCTTAGAATTGCTGAAATTGACAAAATGGGCAGTTAAGATTATGAATTCCCAAATTTATTTCCAATGACCAATTTGTAGCAGTCAGTCTCCATAATAACAACATAAATAACAACATAAAGTATCCTAGTGAATAGCTAGTGGGATGGAATTTATAGATCTTAAAACTCAAAGGCATGGGAAAAAGCTGTTTAAACACTTCCTCAGCCATCAAACTGGGCAACCACTAACTTTCAGACTACCACTAAGCAGTATTAAATACTGCTCTCCATTTTCTTAAAAGATACCATGTCTTTTTTAAAAAAAATCACACTCTATTTTCTCCTTAGAGTACTGATAATGCAGATAGTCCTCATTTAGTGACTGCCTTGTTTAACAACCATTCACAGTTATGGCGGTGATGAAAAAATAGCTTTTACCAGCTAATCCTTGCGTTTATGAACTTTATAGGTCTGTAAAGCAAAGTAAAGCTGGAGTAAGATGATAAGCACCATGACAGTTTCACTTGACAACTGTTTGCTTAATTACTGTATTGCCAGCTCTAACTGTAGCCACTAAATGAGAACTACCTGTAAATTCAGAAGAAATACGTTACAAATTCATATTGTATAAACAGCTCTGTGTGTGTGTGTGTGTGTGTGTGTCTGGATGTGCTTGCATGTGATTTCTGAGACATTAACAATTCCTGGCAATTGCCTGGACTGGTCGCTGCAGTTTTTTTGGCAAGATTTTTTCACAAGGGCAAACTTTTGCCTCTTTCCCAGGGCTGAGAGAGACTGACTGGCCCAAGGTCAGCCAGCTGATTTTACGTCTAAAGCAGTACTAGAACTCAAGGCCTCCTGATTCTAGCCCAATGCCTTCAACCACTACACCAAACTGCCTCTAATGAAGAGCTTTACCATAAGGGTTAAAATTCAAAAATAAAATAAAAAAGTAACATTACATTCAGATAGACTCTGAAGAGGACAGAATTCCACAGAAAAATGACCTTGTACATCCATAGATTTATATGGCTTACCTTCTTTGACTTTCTGCCCTATTTTGAGTAAGATCAAACAGATTCTGCCCTGAGGAGAAATTATTCCCTTCCCCCTCTCCCCTCACAATAGTTGCAGATGTGGGAGGGGCCTGTGAGTTTAAAGAAATCAAACATCTGATGCATCCTCTAAGAAGGATGCTTCCATTAGCCTTCTTCAAGCTTAGTATCTCAAGCTAAGCCTTTTGTGTCCATCAGCTTTCCTCAACCTCATGTCCCTCAGACATCTTAGACTCCAACTCCTGTGTTCCACAGCCAGTACTTCTGTGTGAAGATAGGTGTTTGAATCCAACACCTCTTGAGGGGAGCTCCTTGGAAAGGCTGGCACATAGTTTTCTTTTGAGAAATGGGCCTGCCTCAAGCAAGCAGATTATGAACCTCAGAGAAAGCTGATAGCTGAAAGCTCCTTTTCCAGCTATGATGATACGTTTTATTATTTATTTATTTAATTGCATTTATATGCCGCCCTTCTCCCGAAGGACTCGGGGCGGCTTACAGAAATAAAAAAGTTCAATAGTCAGTATATAAAAATAAATGCAATCCTATATATAAAATATTAAAATATTAAAATTTAAAATAATTCTAAAATAACCCCATGTCTCAGCCTATGTGTTGGAAAAACCAAGTCTTGAGATCGCGCCGGAAGGAGCGGAGGTCAGGGGCAATCCGGAGGTCGGTGGGAAGTTCGTTCCAGAGTGTGGGTGCGCCCACAGAGAATGCCCTCACTCTGGGCACCACCTGCCGACATTGTCTGGCTGGTGGTACCCTGAGGAGCGCAACCCTGTGTGAGCGCAACGGGCGGTGGGACAGCCCTCTGCTACTTTGCAGAGGGGAGCAATCATGGCTAGTCCAGCATGGATGCAGCCTCCCTGCAAACAGCAAATAAACACCTGACGTCCACAGCTTAGCATTTTATCACCTGCAGTTTGAGCTTTTTCAGCTCTCTTACAGAGTTTATGGCTTGCTATTTAACTAGTAATAGCCCTTACACTTTACAACCCTCTCTGAGCGGTTTTCAGAGTCAGCCTATTTCCCCCAACAATCTGGGTCCTCAGAAGGATGAAAGGCTGAGTCAACCTCCAGCCCGTCAGGATCAATCTCTTGGCTGTGGGCAGAGTCAGCCTGCAGTGCTGCACTCTAACCACTGCCCCACATGGGGGCTCTGTTCATCCAGCATTTTTGGACCATTATGTAGCGCTCATTTCGCTTCCACTCTTTGACACATCACAGTTGTTGCCATGCAGGTTCTCCGAAAAACCTCCTCCTTCCGGCCTTCGCTCCCTTTGCATCCCAACTTTTACTTTCATTTTGTTCACCTGCTGGCCTTCTCCATCTCTATCCACTTCCTTAACAATTTTACATTTCCATCAGAATGTCTCTTTTTTAAAAAAAACAAATAAAACATAAAAAAACCCAAACTCCATCATCCCTCACAATTACATACAGTGTGTCGGTCAGTTACAAATCTCTTCTGCTTATAATAAAATTTAACTAATTGTCTAATTTCTCATATTATCTAGCTGATATATATCTTTACGTCATTATCCTCTTATCATTTATTTATCAATGGCGTTATCATTCCAAGAAAAAAATATTTTTACATATTATAGCTTTCATTTTATATATTATGTTTCATTTCCGTGTTTTATTGTCAATCCATTGATAAAATAAATCCCATATCTTATAATACTGTTTATCTTCTTGTTCTCTGATTTCCATTGTCAATTTACTCATTTCAGCACATTCCATAATTTTCTTAATAATTTCATCTTGTGTTGGTATCTTCTCATTTTTCCAGTTTTTAGCAAATACAATTCTAGCCGCTGTTAATACATTCACAATCAAGAATCTCAATTCTCTGTTGTGCGTTTCTGGCAAAAATTCCTAACAAAAAAATCTCCGGTTTCAAGTCTATGTGGGGACATTGTTTTTCAAGACAGCCAGTTTCTGTCTAGTGGTTATGGCATCAAGCTACAAACTGGGAGACCCACCTTGGGCATGGTGCCCACTGGGGGGACCTTGGGCCAGTCCCTCACCTCTGCCACAGGTAGAAGTAGGAACTGGCAAACTACCCCTGAAAACCATGCCAGGAGGGACCAGTCCAGTCCATTGTCAGGGTCCAAAAGTGACTTGAAGATCCCCTCTCTCCCAAATCATTTGTCTAGGCATTCCCAAGAAATCTTCCTGGGGTTGGGAGCATAGAAGACATAGGAAAGATCTGGGGAAATTCAGGGACACGGCCTTTCCTTTAATATCAGTTATGGGAATTTGGGAGGGCAAGACCACCTTTTTTTTATACTTTTGGCAACTTCATCCAAGAAAATAAGAGAAAGGAAAATTACATTGGTATGGTATACCAAAAACTCCAACAATAAATTCTATTATTATTATATTCAATTCACCTCCAGCAATTCTTTAAAAAGATAATGTAACATGATTGAAGAGTGAATAATAGCAGTGATCAACTATGAATCCCTTTTCCTTACAGAGAATCTTTTCAAGAAATGACCCAGAATTCATTCATTAAAACGAGCATGTTACAAAATGATTGAAATGAGCACATATTCTGTCCAGCACTTATGGAAATTCCTGGTGTGCTGGATTCTCCATCTGCCTGGTGTGTGTCTCCAACAGGAAGCAAGCTTCCTATAATCTTCTCCACTGTCCTTGCCACTCTCTGTATGGACTATCTGAGGCATTACTGCCACCAAACCAAACAGGGATGCAATTTGTTAAAACGCTTTCAATCGTGCCTCTGTAAAAAGTGGCTAAGACAGAAAGAGAAAGAGGTGCTCCCCACCATCCAACGCAGGAAATGCAAAGGCTGTGTGCCTTTAAATCGTGGTGCTTTTAAATCGCGGTAAAGAGAGGTGGGGAAAAAGAAAAATTGATTAAGATTAGAGAGTAGGGTGAATGATAATATTGTTTATATACTAGAAAAGAAATAGAAGGAAAATAAAACAAAAAATTTGAGGGAAAGAATATTATGGCAAAAAGTGAAATATATAAATTGTGATTGGAGAAAACTAAAAGCTGTACAAGTTTTAACTCAGCCAATACTCTGTTCAGAAGAAATGTATTGTTTGTTTGTTTGTATGTGTGTTTGTTTTGAAAATAATAAAAAAACTTTTTATAAAAAAAATATTGTTTTCAAGTCCTTCTTTGTGTCATTCGTCTCTACCTGCAGTAGTATAAAGGGGTAGTAGTATGTGGGTTTTATTATTTTGGTTAGGTTCTCAGCCACATCTTTGCTTTTTGGGTATGAATGTGTCCCTCCTTGGGCAATAGGACTACAAGAACTTTGCCTGCCTTTGTCCTTTGCGGGAGTGGCTGCTTCCCTGCTTGGATTAGCAATAGCACTTAGACTTATATACTGCTTCACAGTGCTTTTACAGCCCTCTCTAAGAGGTTTACAGAGTTAGCCTCTTGCCCCCAACAATCTGGGTCTTCATTTGACCCACCTCAGAAGGATGGAAGGCTGAGTCAACCTTGAGCCG
>JANHFM010002219.1:50900-65208 GCA_032468115.1 Grayia smithii
TGGCAGTGATTCTAAACAATGAACAAGCCAGGTTGAAAGTATGTGTATTCCATTGTTGAAAGCATGCTTATTCTATAATCTTCTGAGAATAGAAGATGTATACAGTAGTAATGTTGGTGGTGTATTTCAAGTAATTAAAAGTCCTAAAGCATAAAAGTCTTACAAATAAAAGCATTTCAGTGCTTTCTTCACTGTTGCATAGAAGGTGCAAGAATATATGTATGGAATGTCTTGTAGGGCTTGGCAAGTCAAAATGGCTGGTCTTGTTTCTTAATTTCCCCTGCATGACACATGCATAATAGAATAATCTTCCTAATACTGTCAAGAAAGCCAGTTTGTGTACTAGGTTAGAAACCAGGAAACTTAAGTTTCAGCTCTGATTTAGGCATAAAATAACTGGACAACTTTGGGCTAATCATTCTTGCAACTTTAGGAAGAAGGTAGGGCAAGCTAGTTTTAAAATCTTACCAGGAAAATTTAGGGACTTGTCCAGACAGTCAAGATTGATTCACAAATTAATATTGTCATTTGTTAGAATATATTGAGCAAGTATATTTACAAATGCTATTTATGGATTATAGTCCATCAGTAACTGCTTCCTTTTCTATTGGGAGTTCATAAAACATGCAGGAAATATTAGATAGTTTTCATAAGTTACAGATAAATTGGTTTGAATTTATGATTAGGTGTTCAGTTTTATATTTGACCCGTTTTTATTGATCTTTAGAGTTATTAGTATATTCATAGATCCTAGAATTCTAATGTACATTAATTATGGAAGTAGTACAAATTTTCATTTACTGCTAACATGGCTATGATCCATGTATCATAATTTTATGCCATGTTCATATTGGTCTGTTGTATCCCTTTTGCCTCATATCCCCCCTTCCCCAGAAAGAGAAAATCTAATTGCTCTGTTTTCTTTCTTTCTCTTAGCAATGAGGCATTATAAAAAAGCACATTTAATGTTTACAGTATTTTAATTTTAGGCTGTCGCCTTCACCATACCCCAAATTTTAAATGCATGAAGATTGATAGTGGGAAAGGCTGATGGAATGAATTGCATTTCTGAGAGATGATACAGGATTCTCTCAATACAGACTCAGCTGGATGTTTCTGTTTCCAATTTAGGTCCTGATATCTGTGGTCCAGGTACTAAGAAAGTACATGTGATTTTCAACTACAAAGGCAAAAATGTTCTGATCAATAAAGATATTCGCTGTAAAGTGAGTATTTGGAATCGGGAGGTGGGGGTGAGAATGGGAATTATTTTGCATGGTGGCACTTCAATGTTTAGGAAAGTTAACCATAAAATTGTTTTTCTAATTTTTTATCTAATTCTTATTCATGTTAATGTTTACGATTTTATTGTGCACCAATCAAGTTGCTTTGAATAGTGAGATGGGTGATATATTAATTTGATAAAGAAAACATATAATGATAAATGGTCAGAGAAGAGTGACAAAGGTGGTAAGTTCTATGAAGAAGAGCCAAAGAGAGGTATTGCAGTGTAGTATGGTAGCTCTGATGAAACTAACTTTGAGCATGGAGGAAAGCAAATAACTACTAAAATTGGCTAGAGAGGAGAATTTGCTAACCGTATATGTTCCTTGATAGGATGATGAGTTCAGCCATCTATATACCCTTATTGTTCGACCTGATAATACATACGAGGTTAAGATTGACAACAATAAAGTAGAGTCTGGCAGCTTGGAGGATGACTGGGATTTTTTGCCACCAAAGAAAATTAAGGATCCAGATGCAAAGAAACCAGATGACTGGGATGAAAGAGCAAAGATAGATGATCCTGAAGATACAAAACCAGAGGTCAGTAGGTGCTAGTGGCTTATAACCATATGTTTCTCACTCAAGAACAATCTAAACAAAAAAAAACCCTGTTTTATCACAAGAGTTAAGAAATGGACTGTGTTGTTTTATTGAAGACCAATGGAGATGGTAGAATTAAAAAAATTACATAAAATTTGTACAGGGATTGTTTCCATCTGTATTACAGGACTGGGATAAAGTAGAACATATTCCTGATCCTGATGCCAAGAAACCGGAGGACTGGGATGAAGAGATGGATGGAGAGTGGGAACCACCAGTAATCCAGAATCCAGAATACAAGGTAATAATAGCTTAAAATGTGTAGGTGACTAGGAAGTGGGCTTTTAAAAAAGATATTTATAAAATATTTCTCCTTTTTGTCAGAAAGGAATGCATCCAATAATTGTTTATTTTAAAAGACAGCATTTTGTTTTTAAAATATGGATTATATAAAAATTTGTTAGTCGCTTGTATGCTATCTGACTTGTAAGCAGCTTGCAGCAATACCGTTTGAAACCATTAATATAAAATCATTAAAATATGCTCTCTTCTGTATAGCTCACTTCCCAAAGCTCTGTGGCAGAGGAAGATTTGCATCTGTTTTCATAAAGGATAAGGGCTATTCTGGCCTCAGGAGTCTATTGCTGAGAATATTATGTATTGTTCAATCTGTTCCTTCATAATCTTGCTTCTTTAGGCAGTTGGTACCTGTTGAAGCATTTATCACTTGCTGGATTCCTGTTGGTGTGATCTTTCTGGCTGCTTGTATTATCAAGGGGAGGAATGTAAATATAAAGTACTGAGCTCATTTTCAGAAGATTCCCTCATTTGATGTTGCAGGATTGAAAGAATCCTGCATTACCTCACGGTGCATTACTTCTCTCTTTTCATGAGACCTTTTGTGTCTGGTATCTAGCTTGGTATGAATATGAACATTTTTTTTTCTTAGGGTGTTTGGAAGGTTGCTCATAAGTCAAAGAGACTCCTCAATGTCTCATAACCCAGAGTGGTCCATATTAATGTTTTTCAGAGTTCAGGGTCCCAGTTGAGTAGCCCTATGATCTCTGGAAATTTTTGAAGCACTTACTAGAAGCCAATTGGATGTGTAAAACGTTTTGGGCAGACCACAGAGGGCAATGACTGTTTGAAATTATACATACATGCTTAAATAACAAATGCTGGATATTGCTATCCCTATATGCTATAGAATTTAATGTACTCTGAATTTTCCATTTCAAAACATTCAATGTTTCACAGGGAGAATGGAAACCTCGTCAAATAGATAACCCCAACTACAAAGGAAAATGGATTCATCCTGAGATAGATAATCCTGAATATACCCCTGATCCAAATCTGTACTTTTATGAGAACTTTGGTGTTATTGGTTTGGATTTGTGGCAGGTAAGTTCTTGCTTTGTTTTCCAACAAACCTTTTAAAAAGGGGGAAGCCAAATGACTCAAGTAGCTGTTCTGATGAGGATTGTATCTTATAAAAACTACAAATTATACTTCTATCATTATTATTAGCGGTTAGATGAGATAAAATTTATTGATAGCCTTGCATTGCAATGAACAAGGACATACATTCAATTCACAGCTACTAAGATTGATGGCTGAGCAGGAACAAAAATAGCCAGTGAAATTATTTAAACCTGGGAAATAGGGCTCCTTGTCAGTCAGTAGGAGTGCTGAGTTACCACTAGTTTACCAGATACTTAAGGAGCCTGGCTAGTTGTCAACACCCTAATTAACAACTAAAAGCCACACACAATCAGGCACTATATAAATACAGCCAGTCAAACAGCCCAGAGCATACATTCTGGAGAGAGAAGTTTCCTGAGCACGGGTTCCAGCAGAAGCCTGAAAGCTTGAAAGAATAAACCTTTGGTCTTGGTAACTGACTACTACAAATTATTCTGAATTTTTTTCTAGTTCCTGTATTATTCTGGGAGACTTACGATATTTTAAGATGTTATTCTAAAGAAGAAAATTCATGTAAAATACAACAAAAGTACATGTTTCAAACTTTTATCAGTATATTAAACAACAAATCATATTTCTAAATCTGCAATTTGCTATACAGGTAGTCCTTGTTTAGTGACTGGCAACCCTTATAACTGAAAAATCACTAAATAAAGACTTTTTGTAGTACTTGTGAAATAAATATAAAGTATAGACTAAAAGGGTTTAGTCTATACAGGTAGTCCTCGATTTACAACAGTTCATTTAATGACCATTTAGTTATGTCACTGAAAAAAGTGATTTATGATTTTCACATGGCCATTGTGATCACATGATCACAATTCAGATGCTTGGCAACTGCCATCAGTAGCAGTTTGAATTGTGCTCAGAAACCAATAGGAATGAATGTCTTGACAAATGATCAAAATGTTGGCAAGCTTGAGCTATAACACTTAACAGTTCTTCCTTGTGTTTTAGGTGAAATCTGGCACAATTTTTGACAACTTCCTGATCACTGATGATGAGAAGTTTGCTGAAGAATTTGGCAATGAAACATGGGGTGCTACTAAGGTGGGAAATCTTCATAGAGAAGAAATAATATTTGACTTTTATAAAGCTTGGGAATTAGAAACTTGCACCTTGTTCTCAAATGTTTAAGATTTTGAACTTTGGAAATGGATGTGAACCAAGTTGTTATCTAGTGACTTGGCCCAAATCCCATTCCTTGTATGAAAAAACACATGAATGCGGGAGAGACTTGATAACTTAAAGGCTGAAATTAAAATTCTCATGTTTCTCTAGAAAGTATTTTGCATTTTGATTACTAACAAATTAAATTTACAAAAAATCCTTTAAAAGCTTTTTCCTGTTTGTGAATTGTCCTTGAAATATGTTAAGCAAAGCATGAGATATAAGTCTGTAAAAAATGCCATCATGGACCATTTTGAATTTGTGTCCTGTTTGTTCCCACAGCAGCCAGTTAGATTTTTCTCCAAATTCTGTCAGATGACAATCTGTTTGTCTAAACATTGTTTCCCAGCCTTTGCAACTTTGAAATCATTCTTTTAGGATTCTTTGCAATGGTCCAGCCACTTCTGAGAGTTGAAGTCCATACATTGAAGATTGCAGAAGTTCTGGTTTAAAATCATTTTGTGTATTGTCAGGATACTTTTGGCTAAGGAAATGCAATTTTAAGATCAGCCTCAGTCAAGCAAGGTCACTGGGTAACTTGGAGCCAGTTTTCCTCTTGCCCAATCTGTCTCACTAAATCCTTATTTTTAAAAAAAATCTTGCCTGGTCCTGTTTGCTGTGATGCTTTCTTCAGCAAGTCCTGATTCAATAATGTATTTCTTTTTAAATTCTCATTAGGATGCTGAAAAGAAAATGAAAGAGCAGCAGGATGAAGACCAGCGGAAGAAGCAGGAAGAAGAAGATAAGAAAAAGAAAGAAGAGGAAGGAGAAGAGGAACCCGAGGGTGAAGATAATGAAGAGGAAGAAGAGGAGGAGGAGGAGGAAGAAAAGGAAGAGGATGAAGAGGAAACAGAGGGCCCATTGAAGGACGAGCTGTGATCGGGGGTTGTTGGGTATACTTGTTGGTTGAGCCTTGCCCTGGACTTGTACCATGCAGTTGAACCCAACTAAGGAGAGGGGATAACAGTAATGTCTCTATGAGACACAAGAACTTTCTTTTTTATTGGTGTGTTTGTCTTAACTCCTTCCCAAATATCATCAATTATTCATGTGTGTAGGGGGGGGAGAACTAGAACTTGCATCAGAAGGTGGCTAATTGTAGGATACAGCCCTTGGAAAAGGGATTATACCATTGACCCTTCCCCCTCTTTGTGGCCACTTTTTCAGTAAAAATTTGCCTCTACTAGCCCTTCTCAATGGATGTAAAAAGCAAAACTCTTGTGTCCATCTAAAGTTTGCCTTTATCCTTTGAAGGTACAGGGGAGTGTTGGGTGGGGCAATGGGAGGGCTTGGTAGCATAGGTAGCTCCAGATTTCAAAGACATTAAATTGAGACAACCAGTATTATACCATGTGTAAGGCCAGTGGTATTGATATCGAGAGATCCTGACTCCAGTCAGGGAATAGGCACCGTCTTTCAGTGCCTACTATACAGATTAGGTGCTTCAAAAGCACAGTGTTCCGAGCAAATTTAATTTTTAATTCTGAATTCTAGCTTTTAGCCTATTTCCTTGGGTGTTGGGTTGTTCAGGGAGCTGTTTGTAGAGTCCCAGCAGGAAGGTAAGAGTAGGAATTGGGGTGGGTGTTCACATGTAAAAGGTCTCTCTTCAGGCAGAGCGGAAGGGTGGGAGGGGTTTCTGGAGGTTGAAAGAACAGTATCAGATGGGTCATCCCACTTGTTCACACTTGAATGTATGGAAGGTTGAAGAAAATTTCTATTAAATTAAACTTCACGTCTGGCCCATATGCCCATATGCTGATCTTTTGTCGTCTTTATTGCTTGGGGCTAGACGGGAATTGCAGTTTAACAAACATTTTTGGTATTATAAAGCATGGTGATACCAGATCCTTGGAAACCCATTTCGGTGTGGTGGTTAAAGCATCCGGCTAGAAACTGGGAGATTGTCAGTTCTAATACTGCTTTAGGCATAAAGCTGGCTGGGTAACCTTGGGCCAGTCACTCAGCCATAGGAAGGAGATAACAAACCACTTGAAAAACCTTGCCAAGAAAACTGCAGTCTGAGAAATGGATACAATGGAATGGAAAAATATATAGTAGTATATGACCCTTATAGTAGTTCATATTCTGAGAACAGCTAGATCCTTGTGGAATTTTGAAAATATAAATTGAGTGACCTCCCCTTCAGACTTCTAGAAGTTAAAGCATGACAAGATGGAAGATAAGCTATCAAAGAGGAATATTTGATGAGTGCATTCATTTTCTGTATTTGAACGCAGTCCTCTTGACTTGGTCAGGTTAGTAAAAACTACCACCTTGTGCCCTTTTTTCCCTCGTGGGATGGCTATCCCCAGGAAACGAATGGGATATTGGCAAGCTAGCTGCAAGATTTAATTGCAAATTTGTGGAGAAGTTGACCACAATAGTTTGATATTATAGTACAGGTAATCTTGTTTATAGCAAGAATCGGAAAGCAGGTAATCTTAATTCATGTGGTATTTAGGGTCGTCGATTCTGTTAATGTTTGGAAATAAACCCTGGATCGGCTGATTTCTAGCAAAACAACGTTTCCTCAAAACCCAACTCTGCCCTATCTCCCGCTTCATCGGCTACCGTCCCTCTCCTAACTAAAGCGTCAGTCGAACGTCACGGATCCGCGCACCGAACCCTCCGGGAGCCATGCGCTCTGAACAAATCCCAAGACAAACCGGAAGCCAAGCAATGTGGAGAAGTGGCCCGTAGCTCCTCTCCGTCTCTATGGTGAAGGCTTCTTTCCTGTCTCTCATCACGTGGGAAGAGTCAGGCTGGGAGCGGAAGCGGCGCGAACTGCGCGTAAAATGGCGTCGTCGTGAAGTTGCATGTTGTGGGGGGCCTCCGCTGAGTCCGTTGGGAGGAACTGCCAGTCTTCGCCGCAGCCTCCCTCCGCCAACTATCGCCATGGCGGTGACCGTCACCCTGAAGACTCTACAGCAGCAGACGTTCAAGATCCGAATGGAGCCTGACGAGACGGTGAGGGGCGGCGGGTCTTTGGTCCTCTCCCCTTCCGGCCCTCCTCCCGTGTGTAGTCTATGCGTGGCTTCGCCCCGTTAGGTGTCCTCCTCCTCCTCAATCATCTTCGAACAAGCGCCTCTGGCTTCTCAGTGGATTTCGTTTGGGAGGGGATTTATATCGCCCTGCTCTACTTTCCCCGATCTGGAATGTGCCTCTAATCTGCCTCTCCTGATGTCACTCTTTTAAAAAGAGAACATCGTAACCAGCCAGGCATATAAGGAAGGTAGCAGTTCCTTTTCTCCCTTTTAATAACTCTTGGCACCTCCTTCTCTGTTGGGTTCCTGCAGTTCGAGGCTGCTGAGCTCGCCTTTAACAATCCTGCTTTTTTCTTCATTTCCTCTTGAAGTCCCACACTGTAACAGCGTGCCGTTGTTCTGGTTTTCATGCGGCTTCCTTCCGCGAAGGAGCCGGATAACTACGCGCTGTTCCATTATTTTCTGATGTAGTGTGATATTTAGCCTTCATTTCTAATCCTAAAATAAAACGATATGATGTGTTGTCCGCGGTTTATATATAGTCATCATGCTATTCCTTTTTTCGGGTTGCGCTGTATTATGCAACGTGCCAGGAAGTTGCATGTATGTTAGTACATACAGTAATAATGAATAACCAAAAGAAATTAAAGATACAAGAAAAAAGTCTAATCGAGATGATTATACTTCTTATCATCCTTATCACCATGCCCATATATTTTCTGTTTTTTAACATTCTCTTTTTTCACCTCTGAGAGTCTAATTTCCATCCAATCACACCTTTCTTGATATCCCTCTTTCCTAAACCATTTGTGTTTCTATTCTACTTAGTATGGTCTTGGCCGATGGCATTCATATTTATCAACTTTTCTTCAATTGTGAAAACATTTCAATGAATCCCATGGCTTTCTTTTCTGATCTTTTTGTTGCAGCATTATAGTGATTTGTCAAATTTAAATCTATTTTAATGAAATAGTGTTGAAATGACTCCAGATATTAAAACAATACATATCAGAAAATAATTTGGTCAATAATTGAGTCATTATGACTTTTTTTCTAGTACACACAATGCTTTGAGCTACAAAACAATGGTTGAATTGGGCAGGAATTTGGACTGGATGATCTCTTCCCTTCTAGTCCTTAAATTCAGTGATTATGTGAAACATCTGTTGTTGCAAATGAGACTTACATTTATCCAATTTCTAGTTTAGTCTTAATTGTGTCTCTACATTCAAGTTATTAAATTGTTGTAAAACTTGAATATTCATATTCATTCACACGCAACATCCTTTTCATTTGGATGCTTTTGCTGTAAGAGCACCTATTTCAGTTCAGAAAGTGCCTTTAATATTCTCCCTCATAATTTGGAACATAGATAGCAATTGCTGTTGTTGTCTACTCCAGGAAGAGTGAGAATTGAATGTTTGGTCACTGCTCACAAGAGTCCTGCCAGCATAAGGAATTTTAAAAGTTAGAATGAGAGAGAACAGGTATATTAGCTCAGAGCTTCCATATTGTTATCTTCACATTTTGCTAGTTTTTAACAACACCAAGAGTGTCCACAGAGTAACTGTTTTCATTTTAACTTTTTGAAAAGAGAAGCCCTCTTTAGAACTTTACATTAGACTTATGTCTGTGTATAAGGATTTCTGCACCTCAGTGAACTGATCAGTAAAATTGGAATATGCCCCAAACATTCTACACTACTGTTTAGCCATAGATGCTAATTCCCATCAATTAGAAAGATTTAAAACTGGGAGTTCACACTTTGAGTATGTAAGTAGACAGACTGTTATTATCAGAAGAGTACTACTTTAAAACCTTCTTTTAAAGAGTTTTTAAATTGAAGATTGTAATGCTTGGATTATCTATCATTGCACCTAGTCTTTCAGTTTTGTAGCCGAGAGTGTATTCATGATGAATACTATTGTATTACATTTGATGAACAACCCTCCATGTCCTTTAGTATCACAGTAAATAAAATTTGTACTCAAGAGTTTAATTGCAAGATAGAATTGTAGTGGGCAACACTTCTCAATATGCCGCTAAGTAATTCAATAACTGGAGCGTTCTCCTTTGCGTAAGTGGGAGGTGTTTCTATGTAATGATCTGATTAATCTGAAGTAACAGAAATAACTGTACTCTTTGAATCTATATTTTTCAGTATGTCTCAGAATAATGAAGTAATAAAATTTAGTGTTTGTTCCATTTCACAGTACTTGTGTTGTGTGAAAAAAAATACCGATTATAATCTGGAGTTTTCTAGATATTTTGGAAATTGATCATGCTTGTTGGAGGTTCCAAGAGTTGGGTCAACACATTTGGAAAAAACCCCAAAAACATTAGGTTAGGTTAAAACTGCTGTGGCCTATCTTTCATATCTTTGGGATGAATTGGAACAGTGAAGGAAACAATTATTAATATTCCATATATCCTGGAAGGATAATGCAACATAACTATTATTCTATATTTGTCAGTAGCATTTTCCAGTTTGGAACAAAAACTTTATTTCTGATATATATTATTAAATTTATATGCTGCCCATCTCATCAATTAGGTGACTCTTCACCTTTTCACTTTTTATTGGTTTTGGTGGACAAAATAGTTTGCAGGATCCAATCTGGATCGATCATTGGGACCAGAGGTTTTGTCTTCCAAGCTTTCAGCTGGAAAGCTTGCTGGAGCCCGTCTTCAGGGAACCTCTCTCTAGCAGTTCCCTGAAGATGGATTCTAGCATGAGTCTGAAAGCTTGGAAGACAAAAATCTCTGGTCCTGGTGACCAACCCAGGATCCTGCAACATTACCCTGGGACATGTATATTTGCCTTCATTCGTGACAAAATAGTTTCTTTGCCCAGATTATAGAGTACAATATTTCAACAAATGGAACACTGGTTGTTAGAAGACAGTTCTCAGGTAGGTCTGTTGCATAGGAAGGAATGAACATCATTTTAAGAGAACAGTGCCTAGCCAATGTAACTAGGGCTTCTGGAAGCAAAATAAAAACATTAATTCCAGATATCCTTGTTTTTGGTTTGGAGATGGGGAGTAATGGGATTCAAGACAATAGGATTATCTTTCCTAACAATTTATAGAAACCATTGCCATTCCTAATGAATAGGAATGGATTCTCAAAGAGCATTAGTTATAGTGATGTGTCATTTAAAGTTCTTGCACTCAGGCCATTTCTCAGTTTCTACCCCCCGAATGCATCACCCACTCTTTGCATTCAGCAGCTTCTCCATGCCACATTCCTCCATCTGGCACTTGCATCTGTAATTCAACACTGTTGGGATAGAAAGAATTGGCCTTTAAGCATTCAGTACAAGGTGGATGGTGGAGCCAGCTTGGTCTTGACCCACAGGTCCGAGTACTTAAGGAGAAGATTGAGGCTGAAAAGGGCAAGGAAGCTTTCCCCGTGTCAGGCCAGAAGCTTATATATGCTGGCAAGATCCTGAGTGATGATGTCCCCATCAAGGAATACAAGATTGATGAGAAGAACTTCGTAGTAGTGATGGTCACCAAGGTATGGTTGAGCATCTCCTTTGCTTCATGATAACAATTTTCTTGTTTCAAAGGGCTACTGTGTTTCAGCAGTTCCCCTTTTTATGAATAGTGCTAAAATCATTTTTATTAGGAAATGGGGTACTGGTACTAGTCTGTTAGGTACTTCAGGATTGGGGGTGGGTAGTCAAAAATATTATAGATATTGCTTTCACTACTAATCAGTACATGAAGAGCAGTTTTTTAGGCTCACCCTTGATGATATAGCAATTTAGAGTGGAAGAGCTTCACCTCCTGACCTGAGAAGCTCCTTTTGGTTTTCTGTTAAGAACAAAACAGGCTCAGGAGCTCCTGTTTCTTCACCCACTGATGCAGCAGCCACCTCAGAACCCACACCTTCCTCTGGGCCTGTGGCAGCTACTGTTTCACCACTTCAAGCATCCCCATCAAGTGAGGAAAAGCCTCCTGAAGAGTCAGTGACTGTTTCTCCCCTGGAATCTACAGTTGGGTAAGTTTGGCTTATCTTATCATCCCACAACTCTTACTAGTTTAGTAAATAATTTTAGAATGATTTTTCAGAATGAAAGAATAGCTCTGAAAATTCAGTATTATATGTACTTAATGTGTTTTGGAAAGCCTCGGTGCTAATTGTTGACTCCTAACCTAATTACTAGGATTTGCTAGTTTCATCCTATCCCTTTTAAAGAAATGATTAATGACCCCAGTTGTCAAAGGTGGACATGATCACAATCTTTACACATAGCAGTTGTTGGATGATTGATGGTCATACCTAGGCATATAAGAGAGATTTTATTCTTTTGCTTAGAATTATTTTTGGATTTTCAACTTTCTTGTCCAGTTATCTGGAAGGACGCAGCTACTATTTCTCTCTCTTAAATTTGCAGCTCTGTTCCCTCTTCAGGTAGCATGGGACGTGACGATGATGCAGCTTCCACTTTAGGTAGGTGAATAGTTTCGTTTACCAAGAAAGGAACTAATTTTTAACAGTTTCACTGCAACTAGCTGTTTTATGATTTTAGCACAAAACTATGGCATGGGTCCCCAATCCCCAGTTTATGGACTGGCACCAGGCTGCAGCATGCCAGAAACTGGCCATGCAAACAAGTGAAGCCCTGTCCATGGGATGCAGGCAGCATGCGAAACCACGCCCCTCCAGTCCACAAAAAACCCTCTCTCCATGGAACTGGTCCTGGTGGCCAAAAGGTTGGGAGCTGGTGGACTATGGCATCTTCTTTCTCAACTACTACATTCTTACATCAGAGAATCATAGCTAGCTTCTTTTTTTTTTTTATTAAAAAGTTTTACAAAATTTTTAACAATAACCCCCCCTACCCTCCTACCCTCCCCCCCATGACTTCCCAGAACAAAATACATATATTAAAAAAAAACCAATTCACTCATTAATCTAAAATAATTCCACTATCTATAACTAATCTTATCTTTAAAACTCTATACTCTAACAAGGAAAAATCTATAACCTCATTGATATGCTATTTGCAAATTCCTAGTCCCGTATTTTGTTTGAATATAATCAATCCATTTTTTCCAGTCCATATAAAATTTTTCTTGCGTATTATCCTTCAGGTATGCTGATATTTTAGCCATCTCCGCTAAATTCGTTACTTTGAGTGTCCATTCTCCAATAGATGGCAATTCTTCTTTCTTCCAATTTTGCGCTATCAAAAGTCTGGCTGCAGTTATAAAATTCAACATCAATTTAGTCTCTATTACAGTAAGATCACTCACTTGTTGAGTGTACAACTTAATGGGAGTTTTGGGGAGAATCCTAAACAAATCTTTCTTCTTTAGTCAAAAGTTCATATTTTGCTAAATGAGAGCCTGGGAAGAGAATACAAGAATAAAAGTTGTTGGTTTTTTTTTGTTGTCCTCAATAGAAAAACGAAAGGACTGAAGTCTGTAATTATAATGTTTGTCTTTCTGCCAGAAAAGAGTCAAAAGTGAATGAATCACTGTATGACTTCAGGGATTAATCAGTTCAGATACAGTCTCTGCTATGGAAAGTGGCTGTGGAGTAACTTAAAAGAAAAGGGTCAAACAGGGAATAAGATCATTGGATGAGAATAACAGTTAGAAGCAAGAGATGCCTTGAAATACTCTGTGTAACTTTCCCTGAGTGTTCAAGGGAAGAAAAAAGAGATATTGCAAAATAGGAATATAGCAGAGGTGGGATTCAGCCGGTTCGGACCAGTTCGGGTGAACTGGTAGTTACGGCCAATGGCTGGGACTTGCCCACATGCCCCGGCGCTATCTTATACAATCGCTGTGTTTTTGAGGCAGTGTGCATGTGTGCAAGACATGTGTATGAGCGGAGCGCACGCACATGCTCACATTTTCGATTCTGGGCAAACCGATTGTTAAATTTGTGAAGCCCACCTCTGGAATATAGGATGGTTGATTCCTAAAGGCAGAAAGGATACAAGAAGTATCTGCAAGAAGTAAAAAAGAAAGAGTTGTTGTTGTTTACAATAATATACCGTGTTTCCCCAAAAATAAGACCCTGTCTTATATTTTTTTGAACCCTGAAATAAGCGCTTGGCCTTATTGCCTTGCACTCAAAAGCCCAATTGGGCTTATTATCAGGGTCTTATTTTGGGGAAACAGGATAGGTTGTCCTTGACTTATTACCACAATTGAGACTATAATTTCTGTTGTTAAGCAAGGCAGTTGTTAAGGGCGTCACATACAATTTTATGACATTTTTATCATGGTTGTTAAGTGAATCACTTGTATTTGTTAATAAGATGGTTGTTATGGCTTCCCCCATTGACTTTCCTTGTCTGAAGCCAACTGGAAAAGTTGCAAGTAGCATTCACATGACCCCAGGATACGGCAAACACCATCATTATATGCCGATTATCAAGTGCCCAAATTTTGATCACATAACTGTGGGGATGCTGCAACCGTTGTAAGTGCAAGGACCAGTTGTAAGTCACTTTTTTCAGTGCTGCAGTAACTTCAAACAGTCACTAAGTGAATGGTTGTAAGCCAAGGACTACCTGTATATCAGCTCAACTCACAAGTATTTACCACATGTGAAAATAAATGAAACTGTAAAAAAAAAAAAACCAGCTACAATTGTATCATCCTGGTCTTTGAAAAATGTAGAAATGCCAAGAATGTTGCATTCTGAACAATCTAGTCCAGGGGGAAAATCAACAATTAGCCATATATATCAGTTTCCAATATGGAATTAAAATTTGGATTCTCTAAATCAGCGTTTCTCAATCTTAGCAACTAAAATGTGTGGACTTCAACTCCCAGAATTCCCTATGGCTGGCTGAGGAATTCTGGGAGTTGAAGTCC
>JANHFM010002219.1:124919-138529 GCA_032468115.1 Grayia smithii
ATAATAAAATATCCTTCCTCCTATTCGCCTGAGAGAGTAACATAGTCTGTGGGCGAGATGCCTAAATCTAAGACAAAGTCTCAGAGAGCTGGGGACAATGATGGAGTTCCTGATACTCCTACAGACTGGGTCAATCCTACTCAGGCTGTGGTCTCTCAACCAGTCCACAAGGACAAGAGGCATACACAAGCTAATACTAAATTTGAGCAGCGGCTGCACCTGGCGCTCCAGCGCCTTTGTGATAGAGCCTCTCATAGTTCATGGGATCGGGATCGGTCTCCCTCCCCTACTGAGAGTGTGGGTCAAGTCTCCCTGCGGGACTGTGAACCCTTGGTGACAGCTGTGGCCCTTTGGGGTGCTCCGGCTCCTTCTAGACCGGTCCAAGTTACGGCTCAGCAGCCTGATGCTCAACCTCAAAGGGCTTCCTTGCCTACTGAGTTGTGTCTCATAGTGGTGGAGGCCATTCGCCAAGAGGTTAGGGACATGTTGGCGGAGCCTCACCAGAGCTCTCCATCTCCGTCTGAGGAGTCGGATGAGGCTATGGTTCAATTGGATAAGGATCAGGCTGGTAAGGTGATTCTCTCTGCTCCGGTAGTTGCCCCTCGTCGCTCTGCCGCGACAGAGAGTACTCACTCCCTGAATGAAACAGACTCCCTGGGCCTGGATTTATCTGATGATGAGGGCTTAGTCCCCGATCAACCCCCATTTACTGGCCTGTTTCCACCGGCCTTATTCAAGTCCCTTCTTTTTAAGGCTAAGAATGCTGCTCGGTTGGGGCTTGGGACAGAAGGGGGGGTCTCCTTCCCTCGCTCAAGATTCGTCCCAGTTTCTCTTTTCAGAACCGGCTTCGTCTGTGGATGTGGTTCTGGTGCCATCCTTACTGATTTCTGCTATCAAGAGACAGTGGGCTCTGCCTACTGCACCGCCGTCTACATCAAAATTGGACAAGAGATTCTTTAATATCGACGAGGAGATCAATTCTCTCTTGCAAATCCCAACAGTCGATGCACCGGTAGCGGCTCTTTGCCCTAACGCCTCCTTGCCCGGCGACCCGGAGGATGGCCTGAAGCCGGAGGAATGCAAGTTGGACCTGGCTCTTCAGCGAGCTCACCAGGGGGCAGCTTGGGCTATTAGGGCTTCAACATCGGCTTCCTTTCTTAATAAGGCAACACTTCTATGGCTTCAGGAGTTGCGAGCTACTTTGCCTCCTGAGAACCCGCGACTGCTGCAGGATGTGAACAAGCTCATTGCCGCGCTTCAATTTTCTGCGGACGCTACTCTGCACGCCTCAAGGTTCGCCTCCAATTTGCTGGCTTCATCGGTTTCTGCACGGCGACTCCTCTGGCTCCGCAATTGGTCGGCTGATCTCAAGCACAAATGGCGGCTGGCTTCCTTGCCTTACGGTGGGGCTCATCTTTTCAGACCTTTGTTGGACTTGCTTCTCACGGAAACGAAGGACAAACGTAAGATTTTGGCCTCCGTCCCCAAGAAGTCCGACTCCCGGGTTCGTGCCCCTTACCGCCGGCTACCTCCTAGACAGCCAGACTGGGGGACGTCCTTTAGGCAGTCCCCATCGGGTTTCAGGCAGAGAGGATCCTCCGAGCGGGCTTTTCGAGGTAGACCCTTTTCTAGTCGGCGGCCCTTTCGAGGGGGAGGGGGCCGTCCTTTCCGCCGCCAGCGTTAGTCCTCCTTTGGACTTCCCCATCGGTGGCAAATTGGCCTTCTATGCTGACCAGTGGGATGTGATCTCTTCCAATGCTTGGGTTAGGAACACGGTCCGTTTTGGTTTAGCCTTGGAGTTCGTCTCCTCTCCCCCTTCTTTCTTCACTTGCTGTCCGGCATCCCCTCTCCCTGTGAGGCGGGCCCTCAATGCTTTTCGGCATTTGCTGGATATCAAAGCTATCCAGTGGGTCCCTCAGTCCCAGTGGGGGTTGGGCTTCTATTCTTGTCTTTTCCTTGTCCCTAAATTTTCTGGGGGGTGGCAACCGATTCTTGACCTGAAGCGTCTGAACAGGTACGTTGTATATCGCAAATTAAAAATGCACTCGCTGCATTCTATTCTGGCTGGTGTGCGACAGGGCGACCTCCTCTGTTCTTTGGATCCGACGGAGGCCTACTTGCATGTCCCTATTGCAGGGGAGTTTAGATAGTTTCTTCATTTTTGTTATGCTGGGGGGCATTTCCAGTACAGGGCTTTGCCCTTTGGGTTGTCCTCAGCCCCTAGAGTTTTTACGAAGATTTTGGCATTTTTAGCAGTTTATCTGCACTCTCTGCCCATTAGAGTCCAGTGCTATCTGGACGACATCCTAATTCTATCCTCGTCTCGAGAGCTTGCGCTCCGCGACGTGTAGTTGGTCATTTCCTGTTTACAGGAACATGGCTTTACAGTTAATTTGTCCAAAAGTTGTTTAGAGCCAGCGACTTCTATTGCCCATTTAGGGGTCATCATTGACTCCGTTGCGGGCCGGGTCTGTCTTTCGCAGGACCAACAGCGAAGTATTAGGGATCTGGTCATGCGGGTCCGTCGAGAGGGCAAGGCTTCCTTGTTCCTTCTCTCTTCCTTATTAGGCAAAATGGTGTCCGCAATCAGGGTTACTCCATGGGCCAGGTTGCATTTGAGGGACCTTCAATGGTTCCTCCTCCCCTTCCAGAAGGCTGGTAGAGGGTCCTCTCGCAGCATAGTCAGGGTGCCTCCAGGGCTGCTTGTCTCCCTCCTGTGGTGGGTTTCTCCTGCCCTAGATGAGGGAAAGGGGTTTTTTGATCCTCCATGGCTCATAATTTATACTGATGCCAGTCAGTATGGTTGGGGGGCTCATCTGGAGTCTCAGGTAGTCCAGGGTCAGTGGTCTGAGTGGGAGGTCCAGCATAACATTAACTGGTTAGAACTGAGAGCCATTTTCCTCGCTCTACGCCATTTCTCCGACTTTGTGCACTAGTCTCATGTGCTTGTCTTCATGGATAACACCATGGCAAAGGCACACATTAATTGCCAAGGGGGAACTAGGTTCCATAGTTTAATGCTAGAGGCCAAGAAATTAGGTCTCTGGGCCGAATGTCACTTGTTATCCCTTCGAGCTGAGCACATTGCGGGGGTTCTCAATTCGCAAGCGGATTGGCTGAGCCGCTATACCCTGGATCCAGCTGAGTGGCATCTTCACTCTGATATTTTTCTTCAGCTGGTGCACATCTTTGGCCCCAGCCATCTTTGGATCTCTTCGCGACGCTGTAGAATGCCCTCCTCCCTCGCTTCTTTGCCCAGTTCCCCTCTCCTCGGGTGGAAGCGGTGGATGCTCTTCGCAGTCCGTGGCCCAGGGGCCTTCTTTACGCTTTTCCTCTGCTCCCGCTCATTCCCTGGGTGATATGGAAACTGCTCCGGGAACAAGCAGAACTGGTGCTCTTTGCTCCCCACTGGCCGAGGCAGCCCTGATTTGCTGATCTTCGTCTCCTGTCCGTCGCTCCTCCGTGGAGGATTCCGGTGAGAGAAGACACACTGTCGCAAGGGGCGCTGCATCATCCAGATGTCGGGTGGCTCCAGTTGACCGCCTGGCGGCTGAGCGGCTCAACTTAAGGGGGGCCCGTGTTCCCGATGACGTCATCGACGTTCTTCTCGTCTCTCGTCGACCTTCTACACAGCGCATTTACTCTTCCACCTGGCGTGCATTCTGTCTCTGGTGCTGTAGGGAAGTGATCAACCCCTTGTCTGCTTCGGTGATTCCTGTCCTGCGTGTCCTGAGAGTGGGGCTGCAGAAAGGCCTGACGGCTAATACTCTTCATCGGCAAGTGGCGGCTCTAGCTTCTGTCATCTCGGCTGGGAAACGGCATTCTATCTCCCGCCATCCTCTCGTGAGGCAGTTTCTGTGGGCGGTGCTCAATCTCTCGCTGCCTGTCCTCCGCCGTTATCCCACCTGGGATCTCTCTCTGGTCCTGGACTCTTTGACTGCTGATCCCTATGAGCCTCTTTGTACAGTGAGTCTGCGGTTCCTGACTTGTAAGGTTGCTTTCTTAGTGACGATCACGTCGGCCCGGCGTATCTCTGAGTTGGCCCCTCTGTCGATTAGAAGTGACCTCTGTGTGTTTCACCCTGACAGGGTGGTCCTCTGCCTAGATCCGGCATTTGTGCCTAAGGTTAACACCCCTTTCCATCGCCTTCAGGAACTGGTATTGCTGAACTTTTGTTCTTCCCCCTCTCATCGGCTGGAATGGCGCTGACATTGCCTGGACGTCCGGAGAGCCCTTCGGATCTATATTAAGAGGACGGCCCCTTTTCGATGCTCAGAGGCACTTTTTGTTTCATTCATGTCCATCTCTCTGGGGCAGAAGGCTTCTCCGTCAACGGTGGGTCAGTGGATCAGGCACGCCATAGCTAAAGCTTACGATCTCCGGTCATTGCCTCGATCTCCCCATGTTACGGCTCATTCAACACGCAGCGCGGCTACGTCCGTGGCTTGGGCCACGCAAGCGTCTTGGCTGGAAATTTGTCGAGCGGCTACTTGGACCACCCCTTCTCCTTTTATAAGGCACTACCGCCTTGACCAGTTCACCTCAGCCGATGCAGCATTCGGGCGCAGGGTCCTACAGTGGGTGGTGGTGGCTCCGGGTTCGTCAGCCCAGACACCTTCCTGCCCTTCTAGGGACACATAGCTTTGGTAGGTCCCAGTCTGGCTGATGTCTCCAGCCACATCGGAGAAGGAACGTTGGTTTTTACCTGATACGTGACTTCTCGAGGGCTGGAGAAATCAGCCAGCCCTGCCCGTGGGTGTCTGGCTCTTCTTAGGGGTTTTCTGCTCTTTTCCTCATCTTTCTCTCTTTCTGGGCAAACACGCAGGGCCTGTCAGTCATCTCGCCAAGACTGGGGATTCCGTGTAAGGAGGCGGGACTAAGGAAAATGATTGGCAGGCTCGGTCCTTCTGCTGATAGGCGAGCTCTACACAGTCTGGCTGATGTCTCCAGCCCTCGAGAAGTCACGTATCAGGTAAGAACAAACGTTCCTTCCCATATGTAAGGAGCATCGTAAATTCCTTAGGTTTTGTTATGCCGGCAGGCATTTTCAGTACAGGGTGTTGCCCTTTGGTTTATCCTCGGCTCCTCGGACCTTCACTAAGGTTCTGGCCGTGTTAGCAGCTCACTTACGTTCAGTCCCAATTAGGGTTCAATGTTACCTGGACGATATCCTCATCCAGGCTTCCTCGCGAGAATTAGCTCTCCGAGACGTCCAGGTAACCATTTCGTGTTTGCAAGACCATGGTTTCACTATTAATTTGTCCAAGAGTCACTTAGACCCGGTTACTTCCCTTTCCCATTTGGGTGTTGTTATTGATACAGTAGAAGGTCGAGTGTCCCTCTCGACGGATTGGCAGAATAGTATCAAGGACCTGGTTACGCGGATTCGCCATGACAAGAGGGTGTCCTTGTTTCTCCTATCCTTTTTATTGGGAAAGATGGTGTCAGCGATTAGAGTCACTCCTTGGGCCAGGTTACATCTCCGGGACCTCCAATGGTTCCTTCTCCCTTTTCAAAGGGCAGGAAGAGGGGCATCTTGGGCGAAGGTAGTTGTTCCTCCCGTGGTGCTGAGATCCCTTCTCTGGTGGGTTTCCCCTGCGCTGTCACAAGGTGAACGGTTGTTCGAACCGCTGCGGTTGGTCCTGTATACAGCCGCCAGCCGCTTTGGTTGGGGGGCACATCTACAATCCGAGGTAGTGCAGGGCCAATGGTCTCGCAGGGATTTAGAGCATAACATTAATTGGCTGGAGCTCAAAGCTGTCTTCCTCGCCCTTCGCCACTTGTCGGATTTTGTTCACCAGTCTCACGTGTTTGTCCTAATGGACAACATTTCAACTAAAACACATATTAATCGGCAAGGCGGGACTTATTCTCGTAGTTTGATGCTGGAAGCGAAGAGATTGGGCCTCTGGGCAGAACACCATTTATTGTCCCTATGGGCTGATCACATCTCGGGGATGTCCAATACCCAGGCGGATTGGCTGAGTCGCCGCACCCTGGATCCAGCTGAATGGAGGTTATATCCTGACATCTTTCTTCAGTTGGCTCGCATTTTTGGCTCCCCTCAGATGGATCTCTTCGCGACGCAGAACAATACTCAGCTCCCGAGGTTCTTCTCCCGGTTTCCATCTCCTCAGGGGGAGAGAGTGGATGCCCTTCGCAGCCCGTGGCCACGCAGCCTCCTCTATGTGTTCCCTCCGATACCGCTCATACCTCGGGTAATTCAGAAGCTTCTTCGGGAACAGGCGGAGTTGATCCTCCTTGCTCCTCATTGGCCTCGTCAGCCAGGGTTTGCGGACCTCAGGTTGCTGTCAGTGGCGCCCCCATGGCGACTCCCTGTGGTCGAAAATACTCTGTCACAGGGAGCCCTGAGACACCCAGACATCAGGTAGCTTCAGTTGACCGCGTGGCGGTTGAGCGGCTCAAACTGATGAATTCCAGATGACATTATTGATATCATGCAAGCATCTCGTCGCCCTTCGACGCAGCAGATATATTCGGCCACTTAGCGGAACTTCTGTCGTTGGTGTGTTACAGACTCTATTAATCCCATTTTGGCATCTTTTGTCCATGTGTTACGATTCCTGCGGGATGGCCTACGGAAAGGTCTTTCTGCCAACACTCTACGCAGACAGGTGGTGGCTTTGGCTTCAGTCATTTCCTGTGGGAAACATCGCTCCATTGCTCATCATCCTCACATTCGACAATTTCTCAGAGGTGCCACTAATATTTCTCCGCTGGTGCTGCACCGCTACCCCACTTGGGATCTCTCACTAGTTTTGGACTCCTTAACATCTGACCCATATGAGCCTCTTCGGACAGTAGGCCTTCGCTTTCTTACCTGCAAAGTAGCATTCCTAGTAGCAATCACGTCAGCCTGAAGAATCTCGGAACTAGCCGCCCTGTCTATTCGCAGTGACCTCTGCGTCTTCCATCCAGACAGGGTGGTTCTTCGTCTGGACCCGGCCTTTGTGCCCAAAGTCAATACCCCTTTCCACAGACTGCAGGAGCTTGTGTTGCCTAATTTCTGTCCATCTCCATCTCATCGACTCGAGAGACGCTGGCACTGCCTCGACGTTCGAAGAACGCTCTGAGTTTACATCAAGAGGACGGCTCCTTTTTGTCGTTCGGAGGCTCTATTTGTATCCTTCACACCCACTTCCTTGGGATCCAAGGCCTCCCCTTCGACTGTGGGTCACTGGATTAGGCACACCATAGCCAAGGCCTATGAACTTCGTTCTTTGCCTCAGCCTCCATGTATAACAGCTCACTCTACTCGGAGCACTGCCACTTCTGTCGCTTGGCCAAACAAGCACCGTGGATGGAGATTTGTCAGGCGGCTACCTGGACTTCTCCATCGCCCTTCATTCGACATTATCGTCTCGACCAATTTGCCTCAGCCGATGCAGCATTTGGGCGTAGGGTTCTACAGCGAGTGGTGGCGGCTCCTTCTACAATAGACCAGACTGGGGCCCACCCATCTAGGGACAGGCAGATTTGGTATGTCCCAGCCTGGCTGATGTCTCCAGCCTAGACGGAGAATGAACGTTGGTTCTTACCTGATATGTGCCTTCTCGTTGGCTGGAGACATCAGCCAGTCCCGCCCTGGTGTGTCTGGTCTTTTCGGGCCTCCTTTCCTTTCTTCTTTTTCCTTTCCTTTCTGGTCGAACACGCCGAGTCTGTCCAGTCCTTTCGCCGATACTGGGGTTTCCCTAGTGAGGAGGCGGGACTAATAAACAGATTGGCAGGCTCGGTCCTTCTGCTGATAGGTGAGTTCTACCCAGCCTGGCTGATGTCTCCAGCCAACAAGAAGGCACGTATCAGGTAAGAATCAACGTTCCTTTACTGCTGAATAGGTTGTAAAATGTGCTTTTAAAAGGTTAAAAAAAAGGCTCTGACAATCGTGAGGCACAGCTGTGATTGTCGAAGCCTTTTTTTTACTTTTAAAAGCATTTTTTAAACAATGTATTCGGGCAAATAGGTTTTAAAAAATGGTTTAAAAAAGTTAAAAAAAAAATTGGCCATGCCCACCCAGTCACATTACCCCCCTCCCCACAAGCCACGCCCAGAACCAGTAGTAACAAATTTTACATTTCACCACTGCCTGTAGGAATATATGAATTTGCTTAACAAACAAGATATAAAGTTGGATCTGGTCACATGGGTGTCTCAACTTACAAACATCATGACTTACAGAAATTCAGGGCTCCCAGTTCCTACTTCCCCAGTTCTTAAGCTCAGATAATAAAAGGAAGGATGGACCAAGGTGTGTGCTTTATGAAGGAATAAGACAGCCTATGTTATGTTGCCATTTGTAATAGATGTAGAGGTTACAGAGTCATTTATAGTTGCTTGCAGAGCGTTTTTTTTAACTCCCTTTTTAATTAAGGGACTTTTCTCTCTCCTCCTATTTCTTGCTTTATATGTTATATTCAGAGGCTTTGGCAAGGCTGAAGCTGAGTGGGAGCTGCTAATTCTGCCAGGTGGAGAACAGACCCAGGCATGACAGATGGTTAAGTCTGGCATCTTAGCCTGGCCATTTGGTAATATTGCTGTTTTTGGGCTGTGCTACATGCACACATACACGGTGTTGTCCTCATGTCCTCCAGCCATGCAGAAGAACACCACCTTCTCAACCTATCCAGCTGCTGCTATCTAGACATACTGAGGTCATCCCAAGAGATGGAGGGAAAAGGAATATTACTTTTCTGGAGAGGGGCAGCTCCAGAGAATGTATCACTCCACACCCAGAATGCCTACTTTGGAAGTAGTTTGGTAGGACCTGAATTGACTTGCATCCTGGAGATGGTCAGGACTGTTACATTCATAGCAAGGAGGCAGGTTACTCTCTGTCTGCCCCAAATCTGTGGTAGAAAGACTCTCCCTGCAGGAGAATGGTCATCTTTGCCTGCCTCTTTTAAATTCAGTTTGTCAAGTTATTTTGTATAACTTGGACATCTGACAGATTCCTCTGCCAACAGAAATGGGACCAGTGGAAATGGACTCTTCCACCTGTTTTTGTATCTCACCAGCAAAATTATGGAAAGGAAATATATTTTGAGCAAGAGAAAGTAGTTTTTGAAAATGCAGGATTGATTTAGACAAATTTGCACCAATGCGCACACACACTTTCTCCACCTCACCCACCCCCAGCAGACATACATGCTGAAAGTCAGAACTACCTGACCTACAGCAGATTATGGCATCAGGTTCAAGGTGAGCCACATCCTTGGTGTTTGAGCGAGAGTTGCAAGGCAAAAATGCAACCAATAAGGACATTTTCCCATGAAAGTCCCCATTGAAACAAATAGGCTTTTGAGAAACAGCACTGCACACCAGGGTCAGTTCTTATGCCTCCTTCTATGCTGTCCTTAACAGCATCCAAAATAGCTGCATTTTCCTTTTTTCATGCAGGATACATCTGTGAGAACAGATGGTGAGATCCTTGACAGAAGCAGCTTTGGGCCATCCATCTAATAATTTAAAGTTTTCTTCCCCAACCTGGAGACTTCCAGATGCATGGAGACTGCAATGATATCCAGCAGGCTTTGAGAAAACTGATAGGAAAGACTGATAGTACAGTCCAGGATAGAGTGGTATGTGTTCTTCCACATAGTAAATTGTACTTGGCAGCAGGAAGACAGATTTCCTTCCTTCCACTTGACCTGCCACTAAGCAGCTACTTTATTTTCATGCCTTACATGAAGGAAATCTCTAGTCTAGGTCTACCCAGGCTAATTGACTGATGCCACCAAGTTCAGAGAGCATCTGGTGGTCGAGTGGGCACAGAGATCCCACTGAGAGGATTTATTTTCTAAGCCTGCAGCTCAGTCATGGATAGAAAGCAGCCAGCTGTTTATTTTCAGAGTCCAGTTTACTAGCAGGACTGAAAATAGGGAGAGAGGTTTTCTGACCTGTGTATGCCTAGGAAAAACATTATGTTGAAAAATCCTTAATCACATCAAAGTGAACTGAGCTTGTGGAGTCCATTAAGACTTGACACCTCCCCCCTCCCCCCCCAACTGTAATTCTGCAGTAAGCTAATGTCAAAAGAGTGCACTTAAATCAGCTTCCCCCAAACATCAGAAGGAAATGCAGTTTCCAAAGCAATCGATGGAAGGGTAACAAAAGGAAAGAACATCTGTGTAGGTAGGAATCCGAAGTCCCCAAAAAAGAAATGGCATCAGCGCAGGCCCAATCTTCATTTGCCAAGTACACAGAACTAGAATGGATTTGTCATGCTGCTGCTTTTTCTGGGTTATGACTGTTCACTGTGGAATACAGAATTCAGTGTACATGGGAGGAGGGAGGGAATATGTGCCGGGCATTATGGCAATCTGCCTGCACCATTAACAATGTACTACTATCTTTGTCCCTGTGGGTGAATGCATCGTCTTGGCCTTGTTAGAAGTAGGCAAATCTTTCCACGCAGAGGGTCAGCATCATTTGCTCAATTCAGCTCATAAATGGGATGCAAGCCCAGTTTGTTTACCTGCAGGCCTCCATTCCCAAAGTCTGGGGTGTTTACACTGAATGTTGAAAGGTAAATCACTCATTACACAAGTGTGACTAATTATGAATATCTCCCATTCCGTGAGTTCTTCTAGTCAGATGTCAGGAGGCCACCAAACAGAGATGACTGCAGGTCACTAAGGGGCTGTGGGCAGTGTGGGAATTGGACAGCAAGCTTGGTCACAGGGGAACATTGGCTGAGTCTCCTCCCTACACCTGCACACAAAGGCAGCCCAGGACAATGGGTCATCCGCTTCTTCCTGGAACTAGCCTGATTTGTTCTGCTGGTTGGGAAGTGAGGAGGACTGATTTAGTGTGAAGGGATGGATCTCATTTTTGGCCTGACTAAGGTTGTCCAGCTGATGCTGCCCTGAGCAAAATGGCTGGATCATTGGCCCCACACATTCACCCTTTGCTAATGAACTGAAGTTCTCTGCTCTGTTGTATTTTGTTTGCACTAACCTGTTGGAGGAAAGGGAACAATGGGTTTGTAGCTGTCCCACAGCAGCTATACTTAGTGCAGTTCAGTCAGACACTGCTCAACGTAGCATTTGCTCTGGTTTTATGGATAAACTGACATCCATGGAGGCAAACTGTGACCTTTGGTACAAACTTTGATCACCATTTACCTCTCAGCTGCATATTTGAAACATCTTATGTTATGGAAAATAAGATATATGAAGAAAGCTTGTGATCCTCCAAAGGATTTGGGCATCGCCTCTGAGCACCTGGATTAAATAACTTTGGTTCAACTTGGGTGACAGAAGGAGGAGAAGGAACCAAAACTGGGGAATTTGGAGGGGGGTAAGTTATTACAGCTGCACCAGTGGTGAGTTGCTCCCGGTTCGGTCCGGTTCGCGCGAATAGGTAGCGGTGACGCCGTGAGGTCACCAAACTGGTTCGTAGTGTCCCGGACCTGGGCCCACCCATGCGCCCAAAACTCACTGTTTATTCTGAAAATCCCGAAATTAGCGTTCTGCGCAGAGCGCTTTTTCGGCGATTTTTTTTGAAAAAAATTGTCTGCGCATGCGCGGTAGCGCGGTTTACCAAGCCATTGGGGGGGGAGAGCTAGGCTGGGAGCTGGGTGGGGGAGGCTCCTTGGTCAACCTGCCCCCTCATCTCTGGAATCGCGCACGCACGCGTGCACAAAGAACCGGTAGTAAAGGTAGGTAGAACCCACCCCTGAGCTGCACATCTGGGAGTTGATTTGGGAGGAAGAAAAAATTGGGCCTTAAGAATAGCAACCAGTACTTATGCCAAGTATTTCTCTTTTAACAAACCCTGCAGCCTTCATTAAGAACTTCATGAAGTTCTTAAGAGGGCTGCCTGCCTGCACAATTATTGAAAGGAAAAAAAGGAGGGCTGGGTTCTTCTGTGCCATTTAGCATGGCAGGCAGAGCAACGTTGAAAGACGGGTGTGTGCCAGCTGTTCAGAGACCTTTTTCACAAGTGCCAGTGGCCTGGAAAGATGGATGCTGAGTTCCAAGTGGAGATGGCTTTAGTTTTGTGAGGCATCTGAGGAATGGGAGCTGCTCTGTTGGCCCAGGACCCTCAGGGGAAGAAGGTCACAGGCATTTCCAAGCCATGGGGGGGGGGAGAGCTAGGTTGGGAGCTGGGTGGGGGAGGCTCCTTGGTCAACCTGCCCCCTCATCTCTGGAACACAAACAGCTGCCCTTTGCACTTCAGATGATGAAGCCTTGAAGCTGCCAAGATGGGAGAGGATTTCTAGTGCCCTAGAAAAGTGGCATAATCCCAGACTCCTTGGAGTGGTGTGTGTGTCTGTGTGTAATAATTTCCCTCTGCCCTTCTGCTCCCTGTTGGTGGCACGTGCTGCTTTGCAGTCTGGAACTGGGGCTGCCAGACGGAAACATGAGAAGTAGGCCCAACCCTCCCCCTCTTCCCACTACTTCCCCCCCAAAGCAGGGAAATGTATGACTCTTGTTAATTTCCTTACTGCCCCAGCCTGTTCTGCAACCACATTTTTTTTTTCCTTTTGAGTCCAGTCAAGCAGGGTGGGTTAAGTCATTTATGACGCCTCTTTCTTTGAAGAAAGAAGGGTGGGCTGATTCCACCTAGAGAGCTCATCTCCAAATCAGGTCCAAGGCTGCCTCCCCTCCGATCCAAGTGGGGGAACAGATGGGTGGAATCCTCTCTATGTCTGCCACCATGGCAGATGGCACAAGCTGGCACTCTGTCACCTGGGCACTTTCATCTTGTCCTACAGGATAGAGAGTCCACAGGTCAGCCTTGAAAACAGGAGGCTGGCATGGCCCAGCCAAGCTGCTACTGTGTTCGCACATGGGTACTGGCTCTCTCCTGCTGTCCAAAGTGGGGGTGGGAGGGAGGTGAGGCGGGTTGCAGCACCCTTGGCTTCTGAACGTCTGGAATGGGAGACAGGGAAAGGGAAGGGTTTCTCCTGCTTCTTTGGAAAGGCTTTTATAGATTTTCTCAGTTGCAGACTCTCTTGTATGGTATTTGTTTAGTCATTATTTTCATTCTGATCTTCCAAACTTGATTTACAGCCTTGTTGAGTTCTGTTGGGAAGCCAAAATCTGGGAGACCTGATGTCCTGAGTTTTTCAGCAGCAATCCCACAGTGTACTTAGCTCAGTTTTAAACTCTAATGGTTTAATTTCTCATGTGTGGATTTACTACAGGAGATCACTCTTCTCTACCTTTTAATGGTTGCCCTATGGCATTGGAATGCAAGAAGAACATGATGCCATGGCCAAGGATTCATATTGTGCAATAGGTTTCCTCTGTTGATTTCCAAATGATCTAGGCCAGTGGTTCTCAACCTGTGGGTCGGGACCCTTTTGGGGGTCAAATGACCCTTTCACAGGGGTCGCCTAAGACCATCGGAAAATAGATATTTCTGAGGGTCTTAGGAACCGAGACACCGCTCCTCTACCCATCTCCAGGCAAGTCTAATAGGTCCTATTTCCAAGTAGGCGCTGTAGACGCTGATTTTCATTAGATGTGGGCCATTGTGCTTGTGAGAAAGGTTGAGGAAACACCTGCCTTTTCCCTCACGCTGCTCCGAGAGCTCAACAGTGGGTGTTAACTCCATTGATTGGCTAGATACTGAGTTTTCTAAAT
>JANHFM010002219.1:203464-215343 GCA_032468115.1 Grayia smithii
ATGTACACCGAGAGAGTATGCACCAAGACAAATTCCATGTGTGTCCAATCACACTTGGCCAATAAAGAATTCTATTCCATTCTATTCTATTTCATTTTCACTAATCCTATCATCCTTTATAATTCTTGCTTGCAAATGAGGAAATCAAGGAGACATCACACATACTTTTGCTACTTCTGCTCATTGTTCATTTGCTAAGCATTCTATTCATTTTCATGCATGCTTTAATTCCATCATGGCCCTTATTGCATTCAGCAACCCAACTTCACCTGCATATTCCTGCAGATACCCCATAATTCAAGCTATTCATAAATTTTCTTTAAATCAACAAACATACCATAATGTTTCTTTCACACATTTATACAATTAGTGACTTAGTGCAAAGCAAAAAAGTTCACATCTCCAAGCTAAGCATTCAACTGCATAGCACTTCTCAGATTCTGGCCATTGTTAACTCTTGTATCCTTCGAGTCAGAATTCTGTCAGACACCTTCGCTGGCATTAAACACAGCTAATCCCCCTATGGTTTCTACATTCATGCTGGCTATTTTTCCCTGTCTTGTTTCCCTTGTTTCACTGTTAAGTGAAACAATAAATGCCAGGTACTCTTCACAAACACATTAAATAAATTGCACAAATATTTCATAATAAAAGCACATCATTATTTCTCCAGTTACACTAGCTATACCTGCGTTCTTCAACTTTCTTGCCGCATTTGTGACTTCTTTTTTTTCTTGGACATTTATAGCATTAATTGCAATTCCAGTATTACTTCATTCTAACTTACTAACATCCAGCATTCCTTCCTTTAAGTTTCACCTCAAATAATTTAATCACTTATACTATTAATTTCATGTGGTGCAGTGGAGGCTTTGTCTTTAATGTCCTTTACCCTTTGTTTATAATCATCAAGATTCCTCTGCTTTTTATGCCTTGTTGAATCTTAGCAAATTTTTGCTTTCTTTTACTATGTTTTTGAAAAGAAAAGAAAAACTCTTTTGTTTTTCTTCTGATCTTTATTTTTTTTGTATTCATAGTTCATGTATTTTCTTATATTCATTTTATTCACACCCACACCTGCTTTTAGTTCATTATTGCACCAAATATTCACTTTAATACTTCCCTCAGCAAAATTCCACATATCTATGGCACTCTTTAATGAAGCCTTTTAATTCTGCTCTAAACAGCTTCCATTTCATTCTATTGGGAGGTTAATCTATATTCTAATTTTTTTTCATAAAAGAATTGTACTTTTTCTTCCTACGATCAGTTTACCCTCACTCTATTTCATTTAATCCTTTTTTTCCTATGACCATTCCCTGCCCCAAGGTCTACTCTTGATACTGCCAATAATATTCTGTCCTACATTCTCTTGCATCCTTCACTAATTCTCTCAATATTTTATTATAAACAAAGAAATAAATTATGCTATTAGATTTATAGTTGTTTGCCATGTATGTATGAATGAGACATATGTTTAAACCACTTACTGGAAACAGATCTTTTAAAAGCTGATATTCATTAAATATTCATTAAATATTGAATATAACCATTTTCATTCATGCTTCAGTCTCCAAATGGGCCAGAATTTTTTTCTATATTCATCTATCTTCCTCTCATACATGATAGATACAAACAATATTTCCCCCTCCTGATTGCATGGATTCAGAATCTTGAACAATTTTCCCGAGAACTCCTCCTTGGACTTGCTGTTCTCACCATTTGCTGAAGCATAATTTGCATCCAACACCTACCTACAGATTCTTACTTTCATCCATACTCAATAACAGCATAGGTGACACCATGCTTATTGGCACACATTTCAGGGCTTTCATTTATATATTTGTGATTCTCATTCCATAAGATAAGACCACTTTCATTCAATTCTACAACATCTCTTCCATTTCTAAACATAACAAAATAATAGAATAACAGAGTTGGAAGGGACCTTGGAGATCTTCTAGTTCAACTCCCTGCTCAAGCAGGGGATCCTATACCATTCCAGACAAGAGGCCATCCAATCTCTTCTTAATAGCCTCCAGTGATGGATGTCTATGGAGATTCTCAGTCATCATGGTTGTCCCAAAGGTGCTTTTTCAGGAGGCAACTGGACTTTTTGGTTAAAAAAAAACCCTGGACTTTCTGGTAAAAAAACTCTGGACTTTTCAGAAAGTCCAGTTGCCTCTTGAAAAAGTATCTTTCGGATTCCAATGATGGAGTACCCACAACTTCTGAAGGCAAGCTGTTCCACTGGTTAATTGTTCTCACTGTAAGGGATTTTGTCCTTAGTTCTAGGTTGCTTCTTAGCGTTCCTTGCTTCCTTTCCCCCTCCCGCTTTCTTTCTTTCTTTCTTTCTTTCTTTCTTTCTTTCTTTCTTTCTTTCTTTTTCTTTCCCTCTGGTGCTTTGGAAAATAGGTTGGCCCCTTCTTTTTGTGGCAGTCCCACAAAAATTGTAACACTACTATTATGTCACCCCTAGTCCTTCTTTTCAGTATTCCAAGTGTGGTCTTACTAAGGCTTTGTAAAGTGGTATTAGAACTTCTTGATTATGTCCCTGTGTTAATGCAGCCTAGGATTGCATTGGCTTTTTGGGCTGCAGCTGCACCCTGCTGGCTCATATTTAAGTGAATGTCTGCTAGGACTCCAAGATCCCTCTCATAATTACTGCTATTGAGCCAGGTTTCATCTAATGAATTTGTACTTGTACATTTGATGTTTCTTGCCTAAGTATAAAACCTTATTTTCTTTACACTGAATTTCATTTTGTTAGGTAGGGCCCAGTGTTCAAGTCTGTCGAGATCCATCTGGATTTTGAACCTATCTTCTGGGCTGTTGGCTATTCCTGCCAGTTTAGTGTCATATGCAAATTTGATGTATTACCCTTCTTTTCTCTCATCTAAATCATTTATGGATATATTGAAGAGTACTGGGCCTAAGACAGAACCTTGTGATACTCCATTGCTTCCTTCCTTCCATGTAGATGTAGTTCCATTGAGGACTACATGCTGACTGTGATGTGTCAATCCCACATTTTTTAGCTTACCAAGAAGTAGGTTGTGGTCTACTTTGCCAAATGCCTTATTGAAATCCAAGTATACTGTGTCCACTGCATTTTTCTGTTCAAAGATCTGTCTGATAAACTGAAAGACAAAAAGGGTAAGTACAAAAAAATGAAAAGAGGGACATATAACTAAGGCAGCATATCAGCAGATAGCCTGAATCTGCAAAAATGAAGTCGGGAAAGCAAAGGCTCAGAATGAACAAAGACTTGTAACAGAAGTTAAAGATATTTTTTTTAAAAGTTTCTTTCAACATGTAAATAACAAGAAAAAAGTCAAGGAAACAATTGGTCCACTAAAGAGAGAAGGTGGCAAGAAAGTAACAGTAGAGAGAAAGCAGAGCTGATTAACTCATTCTTTGTATCAGTCTTCACACAAAAAGAAACTATAGCCCAACCTACCAAAAACATAACTATAAAAGACAGATTAAAAATAAAAATTAAAATAAGAAAATGGTAAGAGAACACCTGTCTGACATTGATGAATACACAGCATGGACTTGTTAACAACACATCATGCCAAACCAATCTTATTTCATTCCTTGACAAAGTGACTAAAATAGTAGACCAGCAAAATGCTGTGAACATAGTATATATTTAGATTTCAGCAAGGCATTCAACAAAGTAGACCACAACCTACTTCTTGGTAAACTAGAAAAATGTGAGATAGACAGGAACACCACCAGATGGATTTGTAACTGGCTAACAAACCTTACTCAGTGAGTACTCCTGAATGATACTACGTCTACCTGTAGGGAAGTAAGCCGTGGAGTACCACAAAATTCTGTTTTAGGCCCAGTACTCTTCAATATCTTCATAAATGACTTAGATGAGGGAATAGAAGGGGAATTATCAAATTTCCAGATGACAATAAGCTGCCAGGAATACCCAACATCCCAGAAGACAAGCTCAGGATCCAAAAAAATCTTTACAGACTTGAACAATGGGCCCTACCCAAAAACATGATATTTAATGTGGAGAAAAGCAAGGTTTTACACCTAGGCAGGAAAAATCAAAGGCAAAATCTGGCTGAAAAGCTGTAACTGTGAGAGGTGTTAGATAGGCGCAGATAGAAGAAAGATGCGACAGCGAGAACTTTATTTAAAAGCTGCTTCAGTGAAAAGAACAGCGGCCGGCAGCCGGGGCTCTGCTTATACAGAGCTCCGGCAGCCAGGTTGTCCAAGGACAGTGGTTTAAACTTCCCCCCACTTGATTAGCCAATCAGCGGTGCGTATGCAAAAGAAGGGTTCCATATATGGACATAACAAGAGGGATCTTGGAATCCTAGTGGACAATCACTTAAACATGAGCCAGCAGTGTGTGGCAGCAACCAAAAAACTAATACAATACTTGGTTGTATAAACAGAGGCAAAGAATCAGAATCACATGAGATATTAGTGCTACTTTTTAAAGCCTTAGTAAGGCCACACTGGAATACTGCATCTAGTTTTGGTCACCACATTGCAAAAAAGATATTGAGACTTTGAAAAAGTGCAGAGAAGATTAAAGATTAAGACGTTTAAAGGCCTGGAGACAAACACATATGAAGAATGGTTGCAGGATTGGGTCATGGCCAGTCTAGAGAACAAAAAAGGATTGGGGGGACATGATAGCAGTATTCCAGTATTTGAGAGGTTGCCACAGAGGAGCGGGTCAACTTATTTTCCAAAGCAACAGAAGGCAAAACAAGAAACAATGGATGGAAACTAATCAAGAAGCAACCTGGAATTAAGGAGAAACTTCGTTACAGAGAGGAAAATTAATCAGTGGAACAGCTTGCCTTCAGAAGTTATAGGGGAGGTTTTTAAGAAGAAATTGGATAGCCATCTATCTGAAATGGGATAGGATCTCCTGCTTGAGCAGGAGGTTGAATTAGAAGACCTCCAAGGTTCCTTCCAGCTCCATTCAGATAGATAGATAGGTTGATTGAATGAAATAAGATTTGTCTGGCATGATCTGTTTTTGACAAACCCATGTTGGCTTCTGGTTATAACTTCGCTTTTTTTTAGGTGTTCGCAGATCTTGCTTGATTATCTTTTCTAGGATCTTATCTGTTTCTTCTTTCTTACATTTTATTTGCTAATCCATTCTGTTTACCCTTAGATTCCAAGTCACAATCTTCCAAATACCAGGGTTATTACCAGGTGGTCCCATAAATGTTAACAACCACTCCTCCTTAAAATATTGATCAACTTTTTTTCATAACACCTTTTAACAAGATGAAGAAGGTGTAGACAAGGACTTAAAGGGGAAGAAAGATAACGCGAATGTATGAACTATTCAATTTGTTCATTTCCTTTATACATTCTCATCAGGATAGCTTTGTTTTAAGTTTCAAAGCCAACTTTTCAAAAGATGGCAGCTGCTTGCATTTTGCAGAACAAGTTAACAACAATTAACAGACTTGCATACAGTCAGGAACAAGGGACACTATTGCTGTATATGTATGTTCATGACGTGAGTTTGCTGTTTTATAGCTAATGGGCTGAACAAGCTCATACCAGCCATGGTATGAGCACATGCTAACAAACCACCTGGTGCACTAACTGTGATACAAGATCACAGATATTTCAAGTTGCTTTTTCTGTCTTTAGATTGGGTTTTACATTCTTCTATAGAAATCTATTGAACTTAATTTCCTCTCCATGCATGCAAATCCTGTCAGATCATATAATGGCAGCAATAATAGTTTAATAACTGTGCCAGGACTTCCATATTTCTATAACTAACATCAGCCACAGTAGAAGTGCCGATGTTGATATATGTAGTGCAATTATTTTTAGCAGCCCAACAGAAATGATCTTTAAAAATACATTAAAAAAACAAGATGGATTCCCCCTTTCTCTATTAATGGAGGTCAAAGGAGAGGGTATGGGTGTTAAAAACAGGTCCCATGAGTTTTAAGCTGCTCCTACTTAGGTAAGGTTACAGTGTGGCTAGACCAGAACACATTTACAGTGATCTCTCAACATATAATATTCAAGTTTATGATAAGTGAATCTAAAATTTTCTGTATATCAGTCTCCTGTGCATTACTTCCCAAATCTGAGTATTTATAAGCCAATTGTTCTGACAAGAGTTGGAGAACCACATTGTCTAATCTTGTTGGCTTAGGATGTCTCCCAGTTGTATTAGAACTTAAGAGGTTCATGAAGAAGTATCTGTTGTTAGGTGCTCTAGGTCCAAGAAAACATTACAGCATGGCACTGGATAAGTTATAACTGGTGTGAAAGAGGTAAGGGCATGATAGCAGGAGAAAAATCTCTGTGGTGCTTCCCTTTCCTTGGTGCTCTAAGCACATACTTATTTTTATTAATGGTCAATCCAGGACTAAGGTAGACTCCTAACCTCATTTTATCAGTTCCTATCTATTGAAAGATCTCACAGGGACTATGGAGGATATCATACAAATAATAAAGGCTAGTCTTGCTACTGGAGGAGCATCTATCATCCTCCACAGCATAACAGAATATGGAGCATTTGGGTGGATAGTGCAGAGGCAACCAGCACCCTCTAAGAAGGAAGGAGAATTTGTGTTTTCGGATCTTCATTTACTGATTTGCACATAGTTTAACTATGCTGTCCATGGTGACCTATGTAGCATGATGAGATCACATATACAACAAGGGTTGGGGTTCTTGTCAATAATACCACCAGCTGCTTTCAGACTGCCTTACAGCAGTGTGGGTTGCTACCGGTTCGTCTCGGTTCAGTAGCAGTGGCAGCAGGTGGCTCTGCCCACCTGCCTGGATGTCATCAAATATGATCTGTGCATGTGCAGAAGCTTCTGTGCATGTGCAAATGTGGCGTGCATGTGAGCGAACCAGTAGCAAAGGTAAGTGAAACTGACCCCTGCCTTACAGGATTGTACCTTGCTCACCTTGACTTTCTATTTTGAACTAAAGTGAATATAGATTTATAGTCTGGCTGCCAATGAAGAGATATTTCACAGTATTTCTATCTCCTAACATTGGACTCTTATGAATGATCTCAAGGCCCTTCGACCTTTGCTAACAATTCTGGCTTTTCAGATCTACCCTGAAACGAATTAGGATGTAAGTACCAAGGAACTGGTTATCCTGGAAAAAAATTGCAAAATGGCTATGCGATAAACCAGTTGGTACTAATATTTCCAGCATGTGCTCCTATACAACCTCCTTGGGTGACAATTTGAGAACTTGATCTTGCTGTGAGTGGGGGTTTTACTTCTGGGAAGCAAACCACATTGACACTGCATTATTCTTTGTAATTAGAACTGTAATTAATTTAATTAGGCTTTTACAGAGATTCAAGGACAAGAATATTCACCCAGCATGTTTAGTACATCATTGCAAATGAAATAATGGAAATGGGGTCATACTGTGCTTTCCCCAACTTCTTTCATATTGTAGCCCATTACAGGAACCTTTGGGCAGATTCATCAAGTTAAAACAGTAGATGCTTGTCACAGTTCTCTGTACAATCAGAACATGATGTTGTAGGATAACCTTTGCTTTTGTAAAGAGTTTCTGATGCTCCCTGGTAGGTTTAAATGTATTCTTGTATCCATCCTTAGCAAGATACTGCTGCACTTCAGAACAATGGGCTGTTAACTCTTCTTTTCAGCCATTATCCAGGCCGGTAGATTATGACCAAATTTAGCAAATGTTGGGGTTGTACATGTTCCTGTCAGTCCTGGAGCCATCTTTGAACTGTCTTCAGGGTTGCCATAGTGAGGCTTGCTGGAGCTGTGGGAAAGGTAGAGGGAAGTAGAGATAGCAAAGGGGGATATGTAGCCAAAATAACATTCTTCCTCCTGGGAACCAAGGACACTCTCACCAGCACCTGGAGGGGCATATATGGGAGTCATCTGGGATGGGGCGAGAGACCTGATTGGGGCATGTGATGGTTGTGTGTAATTTGGGGAACAACTTTGGATTTGAATTTGGGTGGGGAAAACCCGGGGGACTTCAGATTTGGGTTTTCATCAGCTGTGCCAATATGTCATGCCTAATAAATCTATACTTTGAGGAACTTTGCCTTGGAGTCATGACTTCCTATGGGCTGTTACTTGGGACCCTGACAGTTCCCCTCTAACAAAAGGCAGAATTTCCCACTGCTTTTCCATTTCTTTATGTGCTCTGTGCCTGCATCTACTCTACTTGGGTACTCTCAAATGTCTCCCTAACCATTAAATGCAATTCATAGGATAGCAGTGTGGCATACTTTCATCATAGCCATTTCTGGAATCCATAAAACCATCTCTGATGTAGGCTGGCATCTAGCCTCTATTTCACAGCCTCTAATTGAGAGATAGTTCACTACAGCTCTATGGACACTGCTTCAGTGTTTAACATCTCTCACCACTAGGAAATTCCTTTTCCCCTTGATGTGCAACCTTTGGGACCACATCCTATCATCTTCAGTTATTGCACCCCAGGACTGCACTGACCTTTTCCACTTCATTGTCACTCATATTTTGGTAAACTTACCTTGTTCACCAAACTATTTCATTTTCAGCAAGTGAAAACTGCATTATTCAAAACACAACAAAAAACAACAAAAGCAATAGACTTTGTACTGTATAGTTCAAAGACTATATAGGTCTTTGAACTATACGGTACAATGCAGCTGGGTAACCATGGTAGAAGTCATAGGCTTGGTACTCTCTGAGCTTGATTGTTTTCTTGCAGATGTTACATTAGCCAAACTAGGTAACATCATCTGTGCACTGATGAAGTAGCTAGTTTGGCTAATAAAACATCTGCAAGACAACAACCAAGCTCAGAGAGTACCAAGGACCCCTCCACCCCATTTCAACTCTGAACTAAAAATATTCACTTTTATAAGTCATAGACTATATAACTGAGAAGAGTCCACAGAAATTATCCAGTCCATGTGCACAATTATAAAAAAATTGAATGGCCTTTGAGTTGGTGGCTTGATTTCTATTAAAGGATAAAACCTGTGATGGAAATTTAGCCTGAACTATGTGGTAAGGTCAAAAAGTGTCCTTGTTTATGGCTTAGCAAGATGCATTGATCCATTCACTGTGCTTTAAAAAATAACAATATCAATATAGATATAAATAACAGAATTGGAAGGGACCTTGGAGGTCTTCTATTCCAACCCACTGCTCAAGGAGACACCTTATAATGTTCCAGAGAAGAGGCTATCCAGTCTCTTCTTAAAAGCCTCAGTGATGGAGCACCCATAAGTTCTGAAGGCAAGCTGTTCCACTGGTCAATTGTTCTCACTATCAGGAAATTTCATCTCAGTTTGAGGTTGCTTCTCTCCTATTTTAGTTTTCATCTATTTTTTCTTGTCTTGTCATCTGGTGCTTTGGAAAATAGATTGACCACATCTTCTTTGTGGTAGCCCCTCAAATATTGGAACACTGCTATCATGGCACCCTTAGTCCTTCTTTTCACTAGACTAGACATACCCAATTCCTGCACCATTCTTCATATGTTTTAGTGTCCAGACTCCTAATCATTTTATTGCTCTTCTTTGCACTCTTTCCAGAGTCTCTACATCTTTTTTATATTGTGGTGACCAAAATTGGATGCAGTATTCTAAGTCTTACTAAGGCTTTATAAAGTGATACTAATACTTCACATGATCTTGATTCTATCCCTTTGTTAATGCAGCCTACGATTAGATTGGCTTTTTTGGCTGTTGCTGCAGCACCCTGCTGGCTCATATGTATGTGATTGTCCGCTAGGATTCCAAGATTCATCTCCCACTCCCTTTCCCTCTCTCTCTCTCTCTCATTCTCTCTCATTCTCTCTGTCTCTCTAATATCCTGTTATGTTTAAAATTAATTACCCATGAACAATGTCTTATAAAAGTGTACTAACCCTATACCAACTGTTTACCATCAGTTTATAGCTTGTATCCAACTGAACAGCAGATATATAGTTCAGTTGGCAAGTACAGATGAAATAGGGATAGCAAAAGTGTAACATTAAAGTTTTATGTTTCTGGAGGTATTGGAATCCCTTCCACAGTTCAAGAAATATATTAGTTCGTGCTGCCAATGGGCCAAAGCTAAAGGTAGAATTTTCATTAAAACATTAATATTAAAATGCTAAAACCAGGGCACGTCAATGGAGAGAAAACATGATATTTTATCTCATGACTGGGATGACCTGAATTAGGTTACCAAGGGCCACATGCCCTGTTCTGCCCTCTGTCACTCAGATGAATGACTGTGGGGATAGTATGGTATACAGTCTGTATCCACACTCATGCTCTGGATCTGCTATATGTTGTCATAGAGGTTTTGAGGACAGCATGTGATGCATAGACCCTTTGCTTAGCTACCAGACATCTTCCACCAAGGCAGCATCAACAGGACTTCATTTGCAGCAATTCCACTCTATTACCTTCCTGCAGTGATTACTTACAGAAATATAGTCTGCTTCTCTTGAAACAATGTGACTATAAATGGTTTCATCAACCATCTCTGGACAGGGTATGCATTGTTCTCTAGGATAATGAATGGAATGTGACCTTAATGTGCATTGTATTTGGGTTTCTTGGGAACAAATGGGCAAAATACCATAGAGAATTCCTCACGTTGAAGTGAGTATTTGACCTGAGCAGCTGCTTTTTTTAGTCACGGGTATATTAATCCAAGGGTGTTGTTTTCTTATTGTTATTTTATGAGGTGCAGTTGCAATGGCTGTTAAACCATTGAGATTATTCTTCACCTGGCCCTAAGGGCAGCAGACGACAGAAAGTCTGTTTCATGGACTGGTCTATTCCCCCATGGCAGAAGGACTTTGCCTCTTCCCAGATGATGATGATGATGGTTTATTATGATACTGCACAGGACCAGAAATTTCATATCTTGCAAAAGTAAACCTGTATCTGTTGCAACCATAACTGGTTCCAGGACTTGCCTAGAAATGTCATCTGCTTCAGAGGGCTTTGTGCAAGGACATGTGCAAGCAATGGCCCAGCATACTTTTCTCCACTTGTAGGAAATTCTGACTCACTACAACTCCTAAAAACTAGGCAAAATGTAGATTGACATCTTTTCAGGGCCTTTTTTTTTTTTTTTACATTGCCACACAAATGTAAGATTTAGGATAGGAATTTTCCACATGTGTGTGTGAGCTATATTTTCCTTTTGTGTGACCTTGTGTGTTTGGAATAAGGGCTTTCTTGGACCACTTGCAGATATGACTGTGATTTTTGCTCCTTGTTTTCAAAGTCAATAGGATTGAAGTCAATCGTGGATTGAATTCATGCTTTTCATGAATTGGAGAATGGAAGCAACTGAAGTGGTGGAAGTGTCTTAAGTTTTATACTATGGAAGTAAGTGAGACATTACTACTGGGATACAGTTGGGTCTTACTCTTTCTCTTCCCAAAGTCTACATGATTTGTTTCTTTCCACTACTCTCCAAAGTACCTGGGAGAGAAAGAGTGTGATCCAAATGTCAATCAGTGAGCTTTAGGGCTAACAGAGCCCCTCCAGCCCTGGTTCAACAATTTAACCACTATATCATACTTTGCTCCAAAGGATCATCAGACCACGTTAGGTCAGTGAGTTTAGGAAATCACCTCAAAAAGCTAATCACTGCAGTTGCTACATTTGCCCTCAGACAGTTCTGTTTCATTTCCTAGAGTGTGAGTGGGGTGGGAAATTTGGCTCCATTTGAAGGACAATGAATCTAAGCAATGTTTAAAGAATGGCAGGTCTTAGTCTTATTTTAGTATATGCATAAAAGATGGGGAGAGGGAGAAAGAAAGAGGGAGAGAGATTGTTTTAAAACTGCAGTTCTTCACATCTTTCCAGATTGTTTTTGAAAAAAAAAGAACAGCCCGTCTCC